>CAXKVR010000174.1:0-38216 GCA_964058845.1 Carex sylvatica
ATCGATGCCATCGGCGAGTTCTTGTAGCAACTCCTCTCTAGGTCCCGAGGCCTGAATCTCGAAGAACTCGTCCGCTGTCACTTTTGCCAACTTCATTAGATCAACTGCTGACTGTGCATGCGGTTCTGTCTTGGACCTTGGGTGCCAATTCTACATGATTAATTAAAATAAAGACTTATTAGTAAATATTGTTGATTATATTATGGATGGTTGTTGTACATAGATCTCAATTTTTTTGTATCCTCAATTTCATAATATACTGTTAGTGTTGCTCTTCAATTATTATTTGGTGTCAGAATATAGTGACAACGGTTTAGTTTAATTTATGTTCTTACCTCGGTTTCTTTAGCTCGTTTGACACACTCCCGACCCATCCTGAGTCTGTCATCCATCCACCCCTTCATGAGGCCTACGATAAGTGACTGGACGTCATATGGGACCATCTCGTCCACTATCGGGTTTGCTCCATTTGCCAAGTTTGGCGAGTCCTCCAATGCCATTTGTTTCAGCATAATCTCAAGTTTTCCAGCGGACTGGAGGACACGAACATACTCATTGGTTAACCCTGACATGCGGGCCACATATTGCCGAAGCACAGCACTGAAAGAACTGTGAAGAGTGACAGCTGCTGTTGCAACTGGAAATGGGTGATATCTTCTTAGGACAGGGCTATAAGTCTCTTTTTCTAATTTGGCTAGCTCCTCAGTCTTTTTGGCCAGTTGCATTAGTGAATCACAGGGGTCTTCCTCTACCTCCACCACCATGCTGTCTATGTTACCGTTGCCATTCTCGTAAACCTATCATTAGAAGATAAAATATGAGTTGGTATATTCTATACTCACTAACATATGTTATTTCAATACAAAATATTACAACCTACATTATATATACCTTGTTGAAAGCATTCTTGACCGATGATCGAATGAAATAATCAACACGGTTTCCAGCTGCACATCTTGAGTTTTCTTGTTCAACTGTTGTTGAAGTAGTAGTAGACCCAGAGCATCCAGGGGTAGATATATCCTCGCAAAGTATTCTTCCCGTAGAAATGGCCAGACATAATACATTCTCCATGATAACTGAAATGGATTTCTCAAACCACTCATGGTAATCTAGAAGCTTTTTCTCCGACCATGATTGGATGGAGGCCATGACAGCTGATAAGACCCTTACATAGCCCGGTTCTCTATGCATGCTCGCCGCATCCTTTGCCACCTCAAGAAGCATGCCTAATGTGGCAGTTAGAAGGTCTGGCTCAATTTGTCCAGTGAGAACATATTGCTCAAATAGGACCCAAGTGAAGCACACATTGTGTATCATACCATTGATTCCCAGTGTGGTCCATGTTTTCTTCATTAACTCAAGTAATTCATCCACCTCATCTAAAACAATGGTTTCATCCCTTACATCAAAGACAGCGTGAAGAAGGGCGGTGTATATGTGCATGTTGAGAGGAAATCCATCTGCCCAATGTGCAATCTCGGAAGGCATTTTGCTCGAATTTCGTTCAGTTAGGATTCTGATGGATTCATTAAGGGTTCTCCAAGATTCAGATTTTTTATCAGTCATGTCGAGTGGTCTGATCTCAGCAGCGCGTATAACTTCACGGAGACGTTGTGCTGCTGGGTAATTCCTTTCTAATGGATAAAATGGATGTAAAACAAGACCAAGCTCGAGAATTTTTAGTTGGCGAAGCTGCCATGCATTGTACTCGTGTATATTGTTGAAATCATTGGGCTTTAGATGCTTCAGGAGTTGAAATGGGATTACAATCAGCTCCGGTCGTCGAGCAAACTGTTTTGTATAATATATATATGTAAAAATATTCAGAACATTAGTTAGCAAGTTGTTTCCAACTAATAGAAGTGTACACACTTATCTACATCTTTATATTTTGGAAGAACATAAAGAAAAAAGAAAGAAAGAAAAATTTCAGCACTGATCTCATATTTAGGTTCTTCTACAAATACCAATCTATTTTTTAAACATCAAAGAGTAACTTTATGTAGAGTTGAAATCCTAAACTTCTGTTGGTCTTCTGTATTCTATGTTAAAATCAGAAAATCTTATTGCTAAATTTGTCTATATAATAACCTGAGGTTTGGCAGAAAGGAGACTTTGCATTTTGCGGAGGCGGCTGTCAATAATTTCATTCCCTCCTAGCTGCTGCTGCATTATCTCATTTGCCGGTTTCGGCTTCAGCTGCATTTTTTCTCGTTTCCCAGCTGCTGTTCCTGGTCTCCCTGGTGTCGATGCCACCTGAACTGCCCGTCTCGTCCTCAAACCCAAATTAGTTTTAATTTTGCTATTCACCAGTGACATTCCACCTCCACCCCCACCCCCACCAAATCTCGGAGTAGCATTCCCCGCTATTTCAACCGACATGTGTGATGCATGCCTGACATGGCCACCACCTGTAGACCCCCTTGAAACAATGAAGTATAATTCATATGCTGTTTCGCGGAGGTCATTGCGATTAAGGCCATCGATGCGTCCGAACGGCAATTGGAGTTGGTCTACAGAGCTGGCAAATTCACCAGACTGCTCCACCGCAAAGTCTCCACCGAACGAGGAGACTGAGGGGCGGCGGACCATCCTCTTGCCGTCCGTCAGGAGTCTAATGGTGGATGGTGGTGTTTGTGCAATGGATGATGAGTAGTTCCCAGTTTAGGCAATCTAATTATGGGTATATGCATCATGTGTTCAAAAATTGAAAGTAAAGATGAGGAGAGATTAGAAAAAACGTTCTTTGTTGTCGGACAGACTAAGCATAACCGGATTTCTAGTTCTTTTGAGGTCATAGTCTATGCAAATTACCATGTAAAAGCGTGTGGAGTACTAAATATACTTGCTGGTATTATTGCTGGATCTTTCTTTCAGAAAAATACTTAAAATTTTTTTGCTTCTTTTTGTATTTTCATTATATATATCACACAGGACAAGTTTTTCGATTAGTATGAACCTCAAAGCTTTATAATTATATAATGCATCAAAATTCTAATTAAGCTTTACATTATTTGTTAAGGGAATGGGAAGAGGGTCTCATGTTAAATTCTTATAATTATACTAATTAAACTATCCGGGTCATTAAAAGGTCTTGCTTTGGTTTGATATATAGTTTCGTCGCACGAATGACTATATACAAAGTTGCATGATATTTCTATACAAGGTAAGAGTCAAGATAACAAGTTGCTAACTTCAGTTATAGTTATAAATGACAATAACTATGGTCAACTAATTAAAAGACCATAATCAAAGAAATGTTCTCTATTCTGGTCTTATTTTAGAACGAGATTCGGGTAAGGTGTGATCCTGTTTACCTGTACATCAAAGCCTACTATACATAGCAAAGGCCTCCACAGTGAAATTTCCTTTTTAACATCACAAAAAAAATGTTTGTTTTTGTTCAAAATCGGCCCAGTAGGATAGGGATTTATGACGAGTCGATTTAAATTTGCATCTTTTGAATTAGTGTTTGAATGCTAATATAGAAAAAATATCAACAACATCATCATTGGTTAACCAATGTTTGGAACAACAGTAATTTTTCTAATATAATGCATGAATTCATACTCTCACAACAAAGCTAGATAGCTTTGCATTATATATATCACACTAAAGAAGAAAAAAGAATAAGAAAAAATTACAACATATGGTCCTTCCACAATTTCCAAAAAATACAAATCACTCTTTCATCATACTATGTGGGTTAATTACGCCAAATCCAAATCCATCTGAAGTATAAAACAAGTAACCTCTGTGCATTAGTCTCTGCATATTTATGTACCTGATTACAAAAATCAAAAGTTAGGTGGTCACACTGGTAATGGGATAGGAAAAGTTCCGTGGGTTTATCAGTATGGCTTCGGTCAGAAAAAGTTGCAGCACAACAGAATGCACATTTGCAGCACAATTCTAGCCCTTGGGTTCAAAAGAAAATTCATCTTCCCATGGGGTTATATAAGCAATTATAAGGCTACATGATGGAACAGCTGCAACAAGGGCCATACTCTTCCTCTTCCTCAGATTCACTCGAATCACTGCATATAACGAAAAAGGAACATCAAAATTAGAGCATACTGAAGTGGGAACACAGCTGCAATTAACAAATCCCTCGCAGACACGCAATTTTAGATGATCTTTCCAGAAATATGTTTGTATGGTAGCGATAATTGTGTTTATTTTACCCACTATTAATAGCAAACATAGCAGTTATTGTAAATTTGCAGCTGTTAGCGAGTCAACAGAAGAAAACCAATATAAGAAGTGTGGAAATGACAGCTGTCAATTTTCTGAAAACTATTTAGCAATTCACATTACAATCAGAAAGGACATATATAAGAATGAATGAAAAAAATTCTATGTTTAAATATTACATGAAACAAGCTCTCGCATAACATCAGAGAAATGTTACATAATGCATGATACATAAAAAATATAATATCTCAAAATTGTCAGAATACGAAGAATCAAGTAATTAAGAGGACCATAGATTTGCACTATCATTGATTGCCGTATTTACAAAGATTCCTTAAAATTGTCAGAATACACCTTACCATGTTTGGCCATAACAAAATGGGGCTTTTCAATGGCTGCCATGGAAACTTGACTTTTTCCAAATATACCCTTACTTTCTTTGTAAACACCTGATGTAGACTTCTGAACAAAATTCAGCAATCATAAATTCTGCTCAGTTAGATGTTGCAAGTATGCAACATCTAATTTTGCAGCTCCAATATCATGTAGCAGCAATTGAAACTCAATTTTCACTCAACCCAAAGCAAAATACCAAAAGAAAAAATGAACCATGTGCAGAAGTTGAACTATATAAATTTCAAGCTACCTATTATCAAATCAAGAAAATAAATACAAAAATCAAATTTTCACAATCATAAATTGAAATGTCATATGATAGTGATCATAGAAATATTCAACAAAATTAATTCAGCATTGTTTTTCTCATCATCAAATTATTACGACAAAAGCCAAAATAACGGGATGGTTCATGCATTCAATAGGTCACATCAAACAAGTTCCTGGCATAGTTTGTAGTTTATTATCTGTAATTTATTTATTTTGGATAAGAGATGCCGAAAGTGGGAAAATAAAGGAGTGAGATAATTTTGGTAGTTACGTAACGGAGGAGAAATAACAGCATATGTACATGTAATCTAAGAATGATTACCATGGACATAAACATGCCAACTCAAAAAGGAATAGGATTGCCACATTTTGTGGAGTCCGTGTCCCCATAGGTACCTGAGGTGCAATTAATAAAAATGGACGGTCCAGATTAATTCCATTCAGACCAAACTCAATCTGGTAGCTGTTGAGGTTGTAGGGGGGCTGCTTTGAGATTCGTGCCAAGTGAAATGAACGGTTCAGATTCACTGCTTGCACCTCAGGTACCTGGGGTGATACAAATTCCATTTTGTGGGAATTGGACATCTGCGGGATAATTTATTACTATGCCAATTCCCATTTAATCCTGCCAAACATGGCAATACTACTATACAGTTGTGTACCTAGAAGTCATTTTAGGAAAGCATGAACCAAATTTCCCATGTGGTCCAGAAGTATCAAGGAATTCATAATTGAATAAAAGAAGTTTCAGGAAATTCCCCTTCAAACCCTCTCCTACATACATCACTTTAATTTGGCCATTTCCATCGTTTCATCCTTGAAATAGCCTTAATTGGGAAAGAAAAAGAGCATCTTAATTTGGCCTAAATTTATAACGTATTTAACAAATGAATATAGACAAATTTATTACAGTTTATCTCACTTAGAAATTTTGCATTTCTGAATTTGTGCACAGAACAGAAGTAAAAATAATAAATGAACATATTAATTTACTGATATACATTGGGTCAAAAGAAAGTTTACCTAGGCTGGAATTCCATTATTTCGACAAGATTGTTTCCATTTCTATCATTCCATTGCACTTTTCTCCTTGAATTTCTCTTCTCCCTCTCCCCTACATCTCCCTTAACAGCTTCCTTCAAAAGGGACACTGTTTCTCTCTCCTCTTCCACTTCATCCTTACAATTCAATCCAATCGAATTCTTGCTTCCATTGCACTGATTAGTCTCTACCGACACTTGATCCATTTCGCTACTATTGATTAGTATAATCACAGTGTTTATAAAGTACCTTACTTAAAATCAAGCCCTTCTAACATATCAATCCATGGTCCATTCTTGTTACCATGGTTTCAAAAATATATCAATCGGCAGCCCACGCCCACGATCCGTTTGTTCACAGATTTTCCAATCGGAAGAGAAACGATTTGTTTGCAACTAAATGGTTCTTCAGATTTGATTTTTGATTGATTCTTGAAAGACAAAGGCAAAGGCGGATGTGATTGATGAGCGGAAGAGAGATTTGGGATAGCGTTGAAGTATGTTCGTAGAGTTAAAAACAAAAGAGAAAAAAAGGAAGAAATGGATCTCTCCGTTAAAAGGTGGGTTATGCTGGGCCCGGGGTGCTTTCAACAACTATTTATTTATTTTTATTTTTTTTGCTTAGAACGCTTCAAAATTTCTGGACAAAAATAACCCTGCTACTTTATACAGTCCTAGACTTGCATTTGTCTTTCTTAATCGTTACGTCCTAGTGATAAAAATAATAATAAAAATAATAATAATAATTTAAATTTTAAAAATTTGTCTTTACTTGTGAGAGAAAGAATTTGAATAGAGGGACTAGAGTTACTGTTTGGAGGGAGGATTTGAAGTTCAATTTAAAGTAAACTTTTGCTTGAACAGAGTTTATGTACTTGAGCAAGAGATTGAGGATACGTTTCGATGGGAGTTAGAATAGTAAAATTTGAGAATAGTGAATGAGAATAAAGAAAAAATAGTGATTTTTAGATTAGTATGAAATTGGTGCTATTCAAATTAGTAAAAATGTTGTTTGAGTTTTACATTTAGAATAGTAAATAGCAAATAGCTATGATCGATAAAAAATAATGTTAACAATGTACTAATTAAGAAGAAAGATAGACAAGTTGGATCTCAAATGAATTGTCACAACGTGAAGATAACAGAAGTGATGTCAATTTTATTATTTCGGGACTGTGTTGACGAAAAATTGAGAAGAAATTATTTTTTCCCCTCTCTTCACACTTTCCGAATAGTAGCTATTCTAACATTTACAAAGAATAGAGAATAGCAACTATTCTAGCTATTCCGAATAGCAAAAATATTATTTGGATGTACGTTGTTATTCCGAATAGCCTCTATTCTAAAATAACTCCTATTTTTGACATATCCTAAGAGAGAAGAAATTGCAGTCATAAATTTGTTTTATGACATGACTAATATGGTGTATTTTTAATCACATGCCGTATTGTATCGTAACTTAATTATTTTTTTACGTATTGTGTTATGTCCTGATTAAAATAATAAAAGTGGTCACAATATACAAATAATCACGCCATGACATGCACATTATTGAATGCGGTTTAAATCTGAGATATACACGTATCACATTCGAATATTTAGTAGTATTATTTTTCGTGGTATGCAATGCTTATATTCAAAATTAAATTTCCATCGTAAATAAACTTAATTGAAGTTATGTTCGAGTATAGTCATTTTTTACAATACCATTTATATTCGCATTTGTGAAAGAATTATTTCACAATCTTCTTTATTTATCGAATACACGTTTTAACTTCTATGGATAAATTGATTATGTATTATTAAAATGCAAATATAGTTTTATATTATAATTACCACTTTTTTTTCCTTTCTCTGATTAATTTTGTTGATTTTTCCAATGATATGTGAGGATTCTTGCGAATCTAAAACTACGGACGTCTTCTACTCGATTTTCTTTTTCAATTGAGATCCATAATTAAGTATTTGAGTTATATTCATATCTTTGTTTTTTTTTTCTTAATATATTATGTATAAAAACTTGATATGCTAGATTTAAAGATTTATATGCGTAGTTTAGACTTTTTTTTAAAAATGAATAGTGGAGGTCTAGCCTACTAGTTTTCTTCAAACCCCCTATTTATATTATAGAGGTTTTCTCACTTTGTAAATTTTGAATCCATAACCTTTCACATAAGAGCCATATGCCTTTGTCACTAGATCAAAGACTAATTCTTCGCGTAAGTTTAGACTTGATATGCTATGTATAAAGACTGCACTTTGATTCTTTTAAAGACTTGTATTTTTTTTTCTTTGTTCAATTTCACTTATTTTTTTGATGATCTGTGAGAAATCTTACGAATGTAAAATTACGAATGTTTTATACTCGATTTTTCTTTCAAATTAGATCCATAATGAAATACTTCTGAATTATATTCGCATTCCTGTTTTTTCTTCTCCTTGATATGTTATGTTTAAAAACTTGCATATACTAATTAGCATCAGCTATAAATGCACCAGTGGTTTCCATCAAAAGTCGCTAGTTGAAAAAATTGACTAAAAATTGAGTGTAGGGAGAAGTTATCATGTCTTATATATATCTTCAAATTGTAACCCTTTCGTTGTCTGACATTTTCAACTCATCAACTTGTTTTCTTCTATTAGTTTAATTTTTAATTATAGAGCAACTTTGCCTCAGTCAAGATCATGTTCTGGACCATTATTTTAGCAAATTGGGACTCTGAGGATAAACTCTGTAATCAAATTAAACAAAAAAAAAAAAGATAAAATGAAAAGTCAACGAAAAGAAAATTCAAAACTAGGATAGTGAGCAGTCCGGATCACTCCGGACCATGATTGATTGGGGAACTTAATTATTGATTGGGGAACTTAATCATTGATTGGGGAATTTAATCTTCTTTCTTTTGGTAATTTGGTCATTCATGATGAGTTAAATTAATGTATTAATTCACTCTTGTTAAACGGATCTGGTAAATGTACTCAAGTTGAATTCATCAAACATAATAATTCATTTAATTTTGAATAAAATAATTCAGACTTTTTTTTGAGTAAACCCTAATGCTGGCCCAGCTCGTTCAGGTGATCGGGTCTCCGCGTCCTATCCGCTTTTGTTTTTGTTTTTTCCGCAGACATTTTTATTAATAGAGAAATATTCTGAGATATCTCGAGCCATTATATTCGAGCGCGTCTCCCAAATAGTTTATCAAAACATTTAAAGCTATGTTTATAACATTTTAAAATGTTACTCGCAAGCATATAAATATCTGTCTAAAAGCATTTATAGATATTTTTAACTCTCAACTATTTTTGTATTCAATCCAAAAAAAGAAAGATTTTTTTTACCCACTATTTTTATTTTTATTTTTTCTCTGATCATTATAATTTATTTTTCCGACGATCTGTGATGAATTTTACGAATCTAAAGATACGAACGTTTTATATTCTATTTTATCTTTCAAATAAGAACCATGAAGAAAAATATTTTTGAGTAATTTTAAAGTCATTTGTTTTTTTTTGAAGTAAAACTCATGAGCACTTTCAATTTTCAAGTTTTTAAATCTCAGTCTACAACCATTAAAATTTTCAAGGCTTTGTATATAAGGTTTATATGTTTTGTAAATGAGATTTGTAAATGCAATGATATTGTTGAGGTTTAAATGGGCAGAAAAATATTTTTGGAATGACATCCGTCCAAATAGAGAATGGGTCTTTTTATATATTCTGAGGCAACATTTGAGACCAGTATAATTATTAGAATAATTATATCATTCCCCTCACTCCTGTCCCCCCTAGGGCTGTCAAAAAAGCTCGCGGCTCGGCTCTAGCTCGCTCAATAGTGGACCGAGCTGTTAACGAGCCAGCTCAGTTCTGGCTCGGACCAAAATAAATGAGCTGAGCTAAGAGTCAGCTCGGACCGGGTCAGCTCGGCTCGTTAAGCTATAGTGAATTTAGAGTTTAGCCCCGTATAATTTTAAGTCTAGTCCCATTTTCAAAGGCGTAATTATGCAAAATTGATGTATTTTTGGTCTGGGAATAAAGGATATGGGTTTCAGTTGCTTGAAGATGTGCTTGCTGGACAATTTCTTATATTTTTTAATTTGTATAATAGTAGTTCAATAAATCCCAGCGAGCTAGCTCGGGCTTGCTTGTCACGAGCGAGCCAGAAGTTTTTGGCTCGGATGACCTAAGTCCAGCTCGCTCGGGCCAAAATAAATGAGCTGAGCTAAGGCCCAGCTCGTTTACATCCCTAGTCCCCCCATTTATCCCCCCCATTCTCTTTCTCCAAATCAACTTCCTTAACTTTCTTTTATCTCCCCATTAATTCCGCTAAGAATTTTCATTTATCCCCGCATTAATAACTGTCCTTTAATAATAATCTCCTCATTAATTATACTGTCCTTTTAATAACAATCATCACATTAATTATACTGTCATCTAATAATAATTTTTGCATTAATTATACTATCATTTAATAACAATCCCCGCTAACAATTATTTATATGTTTATTGATGTTCAAGAAAGTATTTACCATTGTTCTGACAATTATTTATCATTATGTCTCAGAAGTATTTATCATTGTCCCTGACATGATAATATTTTGATTTGATTAAACATTACTTATTGACAAGTTCAAAAAAATATTTATTATTGTTCTGACAAGTATTTATCATTATATCTGAGAAATATTTATCATTGTCTTTGACGTACATATGTTTTACTGAAAATTACAATTATGTCTGAGAAGTATTTATCCATGTAACATAAAATATTTATCATTATTCTTAAGAAGTATTTATCGTTGTCTTTGACATACATATATTTTACTAAAAATTGCAATTTAAAGTTGATAAAAATTGATAACAACCAATTATTTAAAAAAAATAACGTTATATGGTTTAAATTATTTATATGAAAAATATACATTAAACTTCCGTTGTGTCGATTATTATATATGAATTCATATAAAATCATATAAAATACTAACAGATTACAATTCTTGCAACATATATATACACATAGCCTTTTGTACATGCAATCACATGTGATAAAGCATAACATATACTCCCCAGGATCTAATATAATGTTTGTATAAAAGTTATGTCCTTACCACTTAGTAACCATGGGCTCATATTGCCAAAAACGCTTGGTTATGATCTAGTTTGGACCAAAATTTCATACATACCTAGTTGTATTAGATCAAACATATCAAAAAAAGAGTGTGCATGTGATCCATGACATGATGCATCTTAGTTAAAGCTCTCCAACAAAATTGCATCTCCAATGAAAAAAATACAAGGATCAACATATATGTGCATACATACATAAGGAAATTATAATGTGCATGCATGCATACATAATAGAGAATAAAAATTCTCAGTTAAAATTTTCGTCTAAAATTATAAAAAAGTATTTATAAATAAGAAAATTACAATTATGTCTGAGAAATATGTATCCATGTAACATAAATTATTTATCATTATGCTTGAGAAGTATTTATCATTGATGTTTTACTAAAAGTTACAGTTATATCTGAGAAGTATTTATTATTGATGTTTTACTGAAAGTTATAATTATACTTGAGAAGTATTTATCCATGTAGCATAAAGTATTTATCCATGTAACATGAAGTATTTATCATTATATCTGAGAAATATTTCTCATTGGGTGAGGAGATTGTTTATTTAATGGTCCCCATTTGTGCGGGGACAATAAAAAAAAAAAATTTGTGCTAGGATAACTGACAAGTATTTATGAGGGGATTGTTTATTTATTTAATGGTCCCCAGTTGTGCGGGGATGATTAAAAAAAATGAAATTTTGTGCGGAGACAATTGATTGATTGATTTATTCTTTCATAAATAGAGATCATTGCTATAGGGATTAATACTTTGCAAATTTAAGATAAATACTTTGATGTTTCAAGTTAAATACTAACAGTTTACAAAATGCTTATTAATGACTGAGCGGTCCCTCTATTGTTTTTTTAGCAGTTTATACAGAGTTTTTGCGGGGATAAAGCTGCGGAGATTGTTATCAGGATCCTAATTATTAATAGCAATATGAATTTTTCCATCAAAAATTCAGATGCTTTTTTGTTAATTTCTTTAAATGAAATTGGTGTACAGTAATAACATAGGCCTGGTACGTGTGAAGGGTACGCTAAAAAGTTTCAGTACAATAAGATGTACCTTTTAAACCTTAAACACTTTTGAGTCAAATTGCAAGTGCACAATTCTATCAAAGTAGTATTTTAGGTATCGATCCACAGAGAGTATGGAAAATACTTAGTTTTAAACTCTAAACAATTAATTTCAGAAAATAATAAAGAAGTAAAGTGCAATAAAGAAGAATAAAGGGGGGGTTTGTTTAAGTAATCCTAAAGGTTGGGTTCAATACCCGAGAATAAGGAATAGTAAACAATAGATGTAAATGAAATGAAAGAAAGAAATATTGGTTTGCTTTCAAGTTGAGAAGATCTAGGGGTCTTTGGTCTACAATCCCTTGCTAATTCTATCTATTCGGTATTTGCTTGAATTCATGTATGATTTGACGAGGTTTCTAACCTAATATGTTATTAAGGGTCACTTTCATGAATTAATAACGTGCCTAGGTAATTCGGATTTCACGATTAGGTCCTTCACCCTAGCTACCTAGACCATAAGCTCTTGTTAGTCTCTCCTCTCCTCAAATATTGGTACTTCACGATTAGGTCCTTCATACCAATATCCGATTCGATTTGAGATGTCCTAATTAGGGTTTGACTTCACGGTTAGGTCCTTCACCAAGTTCCTAATCTTAATTTCTGTAGTTCCGGCTTAGATTAAATTGGTTAGAATCTTAATCAAAACCTAGGATATTTGCATTCATAATTTGGTACTATCCTATATGATCCTAATCTACTTTGGTTCTTTCGAATCCTAAGCGGGATAACTAAAATTCAAGTACTAACTATGTAATTAACACAAATGATTAAATCACAGAAATTAACAATCAAATCCCATAAAACAATCATAATAAAAGCAAATAACCAAATAAAATAGAATTAAACAAGTTCATGCATGATGACCTAAACCCCTAGAGAGAGAATTACTCCCTCATGGAGAGATCCATTACAAAAATTGGCAAAGTAAGAAGAAATGAAATAAAAGAAGCAATTACACCCTTTGACAAATCAAAGTCCTATATCTTGCCGAATCTTGCTCAGGAAATCCTTCTTCTCCTTGCTTGAAAGCTTTCCTTACTCCAGAATTTATCGCTAAGTGTGTGTGTAAAGAGAGAGAATGATGGTGTGTTGGTTGATGGTTGGTGATGTGATTTTTGATCCATGTAGAACTCTCTCTTTTATAGCCAAGCACTATGCCCGATTTAGAAGCTAGAAGGTGGGGTTAGTGGGTGCTCTGTTTACATTGCTTCCCCGGCAAGCATGTGTATTTCTGGCAGTAAAAACGCGTCCATAAAGCGCCAAAAATAGAAAAACTGTCAAACCGGGCAGTTATTGGCTTTCTGCGGGTCCAGTGCGGATGGATTACCCGCACTGCGGGTGGCTTCACCCGCACTGGGACAAGTTTCCTTATTTAACTTCTGCGAATTTCTCTGGGTGCGGGTTCCACTGCGGATGGATGACCCGCACTGCGGATGGGTTTTGTGCTTTTCTGAAATCGACCAAGTATCGAGTGCGGCTGGCCTCATCCGCACTGGACTCAGTGCGTCCGCACTAGGCTCGGACTTTTCCTCTACGCCGTGAGTGCGGCTGGGTTGATCCGCAGTGCGGGTGTCTGATCCGCACTGGGGGTATTTTTGTTATTTTGCATCATTTCCTGCATTGAAAACCAAATAACCGCAATAACTTGATTCTAGATGTATTTTAATCACTTTATATTATAAATACAAGATAATTGGTGTTATTTCATGATAAAATCTAGATCAAATGTGTATATAATTTATGCTTATCAAGACCACATAATAAAATAAAACTAACAAGTTCCCTTGTACTTGATCGATCATCGCTAAGTTTTTAATTGGTCGAGTATCAGAAGATTTTAAAGCTATTATCCATGTTGCATAATGCGTTTTGTTCTTAGACGAACAAGTAATTCATTTTATAGAATATCTAAGAGCATCTACATTTATGAAACTATTAGAGTTTCTAATCAATTCAGTTTCAGAGATGTGAGAGAGTTTCTTATAAAGAAATTGTTTATAAACTCTATGTTAACCAAATGATTGGCTTAAATTATTTCTCATTTTTAATTTGTTGCTGATGTAGCTTAATAGAAATTCTAAAATTAGTTTCAAGATTGAGTTTTAGGGATGTATATGCTCTAACACACTTGTTATTTCTACATTAATTTATTGAACTGTTTATGTCAGCACCAATAGCTTGTTTCTCTCCCAAGCCATATATGACTGTATCATGCTGTGTGAATATTATTTGTGCAATGTTTGATTGAATTTAATTTTGAAAAGTCTTGAAACCAATGCAGAAAAGCACAATGAACATACCTATGATGCTTCTACTTCCATGGTACAAGGAAGGATGACTGATGAACTGAGGCAAAAATTGCAAAAGCTGCAACAGCAAGTCCAAGCAGGAAATCCCTCATTTGCTCTAGTACTCAAGAGGTCCCATGTCTACCGTCTCATAGTATGTTCATTTTGATATATTATTATCTACAATATTATCACGTTCTCTATCCATCATAGTTAGTAGTGTTAATTACAATATTTTCTGGAGTTCATAAAGGGCGTGTTTTAATTAATTCATGCCCATATTTTGCGATTTCAAAATTCAAATGGTTAATCCGAACCTTTCAACCTGATTTCAATATTAAATTGTGCTTGGAGACCAATTTTACATTTTTTTTTTTAAAAGAGTTTTACTATTTTTTCGAATATTTTGATTTTTTATGGCCTGCAATTTTCTAAAAAACAGTGATTTTCAAAAATTCTAAAAAAATAGTAAAAGATTTTCAAAAATTGCAAAATTTGATCTCCGAGCACATTTTAATAGAAAGATTATGTTAAACGTTCAGATCGATCTTTTGAGCTTCAGAACTGAAGATATGGGAGTGAAGTAAAACACGCCCTTTACTCATATTTTCTGTCCTACTAACTAAAATTATTACCCTAATAAAAAATTTGGTTCTAGAAATTATAATGCCAAGTATACATGCATGCAAAAGAATTAAAAAAAAAAAGAAAAAAAAGAAGAAGAAAAGAGAAAATGCTTGCTGAAATTAGAATTTGTTGGTTTTGCCAGATTGATATTATGTCTGTTTTTTTTTTAGTATGAGCCCTACATTATAGAACTGGTTAAATTCCAACCATCTCATGCATGGTTTATTTGTTTTATTCTTAATCAGACAATCCCAAGCAAATTTTGTTCTGGACATGTTCCAAATGATAAGGCGGAGCTCGTTCTTCGTCTTGCCGGCTGCGAAGAGACATGGCTGGTGAACTACATAATTAAATAGATCATATATACCGGCAAGAATTGCATTTGAAGAAATTTTCGCAGGATAACAACTTGCGACAATGCAATGTTTGCTTGTTTGAACATTTAATGTACACATCTCTAGAAATTAAAAAAATAAGGTGTTTGGTTGTGATTACTGCTAATTGGTACTTAACATTATGTGGAAATAAATTAGCTTCAATTAATGTAGTATTTCTTATTTGTTTGGTGCACATGAACATTGCTTTAATTCTTGATGGAACAGAGATGATAGAGTTGCTTCTTTCCAAGAGTAGCAATGATCTACCCCGTTCAACTCGAGTTGCACAGTTAGAGAAAAAACAAGGAGAAAGGAGCAGGGTGAGAGAGAAAATGTCAAAAATGCATGAATTTCTACGGTACAAGAGGCTACTCCATTCTAAAGTCTAACTGGCTTAGAGACAAAACAAGGATGAATACAATTCCATCTCAACAGTCCAACTAATTCGTTCGGCACAAATCTCAGAGGCTAGGATACGCACTCAAATAATGGTCACGATTAAAGATCATAATTAATTGTCAGAGTTAGATTGATATTCAGATTTCAAACATTCAGCTAATATTATGATGAAAATAAAATCTTTCATTGTGTTGCTACTCGAATATATAATCTAAATATTCAAGCCACAATACCTGTAGAAAATTAGAAATTGTAACATTATATTGTGATGTATTTTTTTAAGCGTTAAGCATCTTTATTTTCATCACAGAAAAATTAAATTTATTTGGAATATTTTTATTCTTACGGTTTTAATTTTAATTTTGAAATATATTTTAGTCGACTGTTCTGTTTACTCATTACAATTGAATCGGACGGTCTGAAATTGGAATTTTTAACTTGACACCCATCTGAAAGCACAAACAATATGCCCCTAAATCTGGGCCGTCCATTTCAATTGTGTTGAGTCAGGTACCTGAGAGGATACGGATCCGTTTGAAGGCGCGAATAACAGCGGAAACAAACAATACTGCCCCTAAATCTGGGCCGTCCATTTCAATTGTGTTGAGTCAGGTACCTGAGAGGATACGGATCCGTTTGAAGGCGCGAATAACAGCGGAAATAAAAGCGTGGGTTGAATTGAACCAGGAAGTAAAATTTCTGGGCGATGAATGCACGCCTCTAAAACTAACCACAAAACCTATCAATCCAAGATTTCCCTTCTGTGGCTCATAAGCTCTCTCTAACCAACGGCTCTCCACACAACACCTCTACTAGTTTTCCCTTCTTTCCACCACACTACTCTCTCTAGCTAACAACTTGTTCTCTTTCTTTTCTCATCTTAATTAATTTCTTGTTCGTTCGATGGCTGTCTCTCTGGCGCCATCCACCACTAATCTCAGTGCAATGAGATGGAGATCAACAGCTTCCTTCCTAGGAGAAGATCAGTATATGATGCCGGTACCACTATCGGTCTCAGTACATCATAGAAGCACAGCATTGCCTCGGTTAAAGATCAGGATGGGAAATGTGAATGAAGGGAAAGGCATTTTTGCACCCGCAGTTGTGTTTGTTCGTAATATCGTAGGTCGAAAAAGGTTCAACCAGCTAAGAGGAAAGGCCATAGCTCTTCACTCCCAGGTACCATAATTTCAAATTTTCTTTCATTTTATTAAAACATAAACATAAACTGCAAATCTGCATTATACCATTCAAAAATAAAAATTGGAAATTGGAAATATTGCTTTAACCCATATTTATCCACCTTTCATTCAATTGTGAAGTACACAAAAAGAATATGAATTAAACCTAACTATACTCGATAATAGTAGACCCGGGCTTTAGAGAACAGTGTTCCAGTGATATAAATTACAATTATGTAAAATTAAAGCTTCTTAGAATTAGTACAATTTTCGTGGGGCTGAATAAATTATTTGCAAAACTAGTTTTGAGTTTTGGATCGTCTAATCGGTGTTTGCAATTTCTTCAATAGGTAATAACCGAGTTTTGCAAAACTATTGGTGCCGATTCAAAGCAGAGGCAAGGGTTGATCCGCCTCGCAAAGAAAAATGGAGAGAAGCTTGGTTTTCTTGCTTGAGACTAATCTAAGTTGTTCCTAGACTTGTATTGTTTGATGGGGAAGGGGGATAGGGTGTATTTATGGATTCTTATATTTAATTCCATCAACACTATATTTGTGCATATATCTGGTTTTCTTTAATTTCATCTAAATTTTTTCTTTTCTTTTCTTTCCTTTTCTTTTCTTGTTATTAGATAAAGAAATTTCAAATGTCTGAGGTGTTACATTCAATAGTAATTAAGATAATAAAGGTCCTATTGCAAATCTTGTTTGATTACTGCATGAAATAGGAGTTGTTTGAAATAAATAACAAAAAACATACATATATATTGTAGTGTCCTCTTTCTTTTTTGCTGAAAGCCTTAGCAACGGCTGCCTTAGCTACCTACCTAAATTGACAACATCAACACCTAACAACAATAAACATCAATCAACACAACTAACACTTCAAATAACACCAAAAAGAAAAAAGAAAAAAATCACAAACATAATTTACATAAAACGATCTGAGCAGTATCAAAACAATCTGTCATATAGAAGTTTCTAGTGTGTTATAAAGCTTGTGGTACATGAAAGTAACTCTGCCCTTGCTTATTCACAAATTAAAATTTAATTTTTAATTTATAGCCAGTAAAATCTTATTCTATAGCATTTTACCACTTAAAATTTAAATTCTTGCCTGAACGGGCAGACATTTTTTTTGTTTTTTGGAAACCAACCCCTTAAATGTAATTTCCAAGAAAAAACTAAAAAAAAAAAAAAAATTGATATAAACACAAGTTCTGTGGCATGCACTTGGCGAAAATACGATTATGAAAGATATGAACAAGTTCTTTGATATAAACACAAGTCACGTGTGGGAATTAGTGCAAATTTTCTAAACTTGGGATACTCCTGCTAATAACCCAGTAAAAGTAAAAAAAAAAAAATTCTAAATTTGCAACATGGTGTTGTGTTTATCATTATCTCTAGTTTAATTAGCCTTTTATTTTGTACAATCATCATTGCTATTGGATGATAATGATGAAATCGATGATGCATGTGATTCATCGACAGTCACGTGTTGCTGCTGCTCAATCATTCTTTTAAGATGTTTGCCTTGTTCTTGGATTCTCATCTGTAACTTTCTTTGCATCTACATTTTTTAAATGATAGAATTGTCATATCTATTTTCTCGTATTTTATTTTGTTAGCTAATTTTTTTTTTCCTAAATGCTACTCTACCGGGTTACAAGATTGTTATTACTATAATGATACAAAATTCTATGACTCAATATTTCACAAATCTGGTAGTTGTTTTATGGAAAGCTTGACTGGTACCATATAAAAAATGGTCTGTAACAGGATATTTTAGTCTCTGGTGGCAGTTTTTCTGGTAATGGTACAACCTTATTTGAATACAACATCCAAGAAATTGCATGCCGAGGACCTAGAAAGAAACTGCACATGATCATTGGTTCCATAGGCTCCTTCATTCAAATTACTGTACCAGCTGGCTTGCCTCTAAGCAGTCAGATTGTACCAGTATACACTTAACAACAGGAATAAACTTAGAACCAGTGAGATACCAAAATTATAAAAGTTACCTCAAGATGTTCATGGAGTTGTTTCTGCACTTCCATCTGGATTTTTAGTGCTTCATTTATATCAATATCACCAGCGTCGTTACTAAAAAGGATTAAAAATAAATAAATGAATAAACAAGTTTGCGATTGAAAATCAGCAAATTAAAACAAAGGTAACTTGGACCTGTTGCCATCAGATCTAGTCCTTAGATATGTCCCGACAAAAACACATTTGAGTAAAATAGTTTCTAGAATCGGCAAACTCAAAATAAGGCATATTATTACTATCTACATTTTGTTCTATTCTATCTGGCTTCCATTACTGGCCACCACGTGATTATCATTAATCGGGTTTCAGTTGTAGATTGAAGCCTCAATTATGTCCCAATTGAGATTCAAATATGCAGTTCAACAAATCCAATATTTTGAGTTACAATCATCAAAAAGGACTTCAATCGTTGATAGAAGCCTCTACTGAGACTAAAATTTAGCCTCACTTAATTCAATTTTGCAATTAACAGTCATAATTCATCATTGGCCAAAAGAAGAATAACAAGAAAGATAAAGGTAATAAACCTGGTATAGGTACATAACATAACCCCAATACATATCGCATTGTATAGAGCATTCTTTTTTATTATTATTAAATAGTGACGGCTCTCCTGCCTTGTAAATTATAATTCATTAATTATTTTCTCTTCAATTATTTTATTCCCTAATTGAGACTATTTTAGCCGAATTTTGTTTTGTTATCAACTTTTAAAAATTAATAAACAGAATTGACATGGGTGCTGGAAAATTTTCAATTTTACCAGGGGCGCAGCTATTAGCTGGCCCAGCCACTCGGTTCATTTGATGGAAAAATTGGGTGCGGAGCTAGTTGCGTCCCTACCTTGGGTGGTGCGCAGCTATTAGCAGCGTTCCTGGTAAAATTGATTTTTTTTTCCATAACCCATGTCAATTCTATTTATTATTTTTTAAAAGATGGTAACTAAAAAAAATTCGGCTATTTTAGAGCTCAATTGAGGCTTGAAATGTCCAAATATAGACAATAATTCAAATAAGACAACAAAAACAACAATTTACTGTTTCAAAACAAAAAAAAGGACAAACCACTTCTAAATTATATTAATGCAGTACAGAATTTAAGACTTACATTGCTGCCCTGAGAGATGGTGTTTCTTCAATTTGGCCGCTTTTTGTTTCAGATCCTTCTTCCACAAAAAACAATATTACTGAATAAATTAAATCTTTACCAACTCCAAGTGAAATTAACAGCACTTAGCTGACATGCATCGACAATGAGGAAAGAAATAGCAGACACAGCCCACAAAAGACAATAAAGTAACTTTTTAGTATTAAAGTAGAGGCTTAGTTGTAAAATTGCCACAATTTAAAGACAAAAACTATTATCAAACTTGAGTTTATTTTCTGTGATCATGTCTTATTAGTACTATTATTTAGGTTTCCAGATTGGTTCAATTAGAACTTCATGGTTACCTAGCTTGTCTGTTTTGATATAATAAAAATATAAGTTTATTCTACAAAATTTATTTTTATGAAGTATACCATCATACTGAATAAATCATAAGGCTTTGGATCAAGAAGTATATACAGTCCGAGTGATTGTGTGGCAAGGTCTAAAGATAACATTTTTTTTTAACTATGAAGAAGCTATTTTGCAATAGTATCTTTATTGGTGAAAACCTCATGGTAAAGTCAATAGCATAACACTTTTCTATGTAAGATAGTTGATAGCAGCCAAGATATTTTATTCAAAGAACAAATTTAACGGAACAGGGAAGTAAATTACCTTGAGAAGATTCATGGCTACCTTGAGAGGCCAAGTACTTCTGTTGCTGGGACAAAAACTCCTAAATAAAAGACAAATACTCAAAGAAGCGAAATAGAAAGAAAAAATATAATAGAAGGAAAAGATTTCTGCCTCAAGACACTACTTTTCTTATCTCATTTAGCTTTTTTTAATATGATATGCTTGCGTTAAAAAAAAAAAAAAAAAAAACAGATCCTTTTTAATCCAGTATATCTAGCTCAGCTGTGTACATTTTATTGTCTTACATACTCCTCAAACTTCTACTATACCTGCTAGATATTGAGGTCTTGGCATGCTTATTTTGATGCAACTTCTAAAGCCTCACAAAATGAAAGGGAAGAAAATGCCCTTTCTTCTTGAACAAGATATGGGGTATTTTTATATGTTGCAACTTTTCATGAAATATGATGGGAAAGGAAAACAAAATTAACCTGGAGATGTTTTTCGACGAGATTTATGGTAAGACCTTCCACCTTCATGAGGTTCAATATTTCACTGGGAGTTGCCTCTAGGGATAAAGAAGTAAATTAATTAATGAAAAGCTCTTTTAGTTTTTACCTATAATTTTTTGCAGGTCTCACAATGCCAAACATCAAAAGAACTGACAAGAAGCACATTGAAAAGGTTGACAAAAAAAATTCTGACCAATCAGCCCCTAGTTTCACTAGGATACCATCAAGACAGATTTTCTTATTTATTTATTTATTTTACTGATCAAGACAGACTCTCAGGGTAAAGTACTTCTTAACTAATTCTAAAATTGAAACCAGGGTACTTTCTGGAACTGCTTCATATCATAATGATTATAATCTGACTGGTACAGATTTTCTCATGTCTATTAACAAGAGTTAGTGATACCATGTCGATCTATACTTATAGGAGACCATCTTTTACCAAACTGGTCTGTTGCCATTTCAGTTTACTTAGCACAGTTTTTGTTTGGTGGCAGTGTACCTCAACTCTCTGAATTAAGGCAGTGCTCGCATTAAATTGAATGGTGTCCAGTTGTTCTTGAATTTTGGGTCATTAGGGTTTCAGGTTTGCTACATTCATCATCTCAGGTTGGAATCAGCCATCTTTGTTTTGAATTTGGAGTTCATTTTGGTTTTGGTTAGGTGTGATCACCAAGTTAGACATAGGGTTTATCCAAATTCAGGTCTGGTGAGGTTCAAGCATATGATTTTAAAATTCGGGCCACCATGGGTTCAATGTGGGTATAATTGGGTACTTGGCTTGATTTTAAAATTAAGATAGATTCAGATTTTGCCACTTCTTAGCTCCATTTTAGCCAGTACTCCGAATTTAGTTTACTTGATACAAACCACAGGCCACAAAGACTAGAAAGTGCGTATTTTTACTGGAAATTTGTAAGAATCGCTATAGAAACCCAACAGAAAGTCAAAAACTAATGTTGGGATGCAGAGAGTGAGATAAAACAATATTTTCAGTAAACTCCAGTATTGGATGTATCCAGTTTATAGCTTGAGTGGGGTTCCAACATAAACTTTTTTTATCAGGATGGGTTTGCATTTGGGTACGAGTGGGTTGCTTTCAGATTGAATGATAATTTTAGTATTAAGAGTTAATCCAAAGTCAGTTCAGCTCATACCAACTCAAGACCAGAAAGGAGAGACGCAAATTGTTTCAAGAAATCTGTAATAAGCTTCAGCCAAAAGCAAAAGTTGTATGGAAAATTGGGAAAGAGAGAGAGAATGATACTTACTTTCACTACCGCCGAGCTGGTTGAAAGCTTCTACGAAGTGATCATGGATTTCCGGAGTCCACTTCATGCATGTCAGATTTGCTGACCTGGCACCTGAGGAAGAACTGACAACAGTTTGGAATGCGATTGGAGGGGTTCTCTCAATTTTGTGCAAATGTGGTTGGCTGGCAATATATTTCTTCGGAGTTTCAGATTCAGGGACCAATTGCTCTACCTTAAAAGAAAGACAATGTGCCTTTTATTTGTATAGCAAAGAAGGTCCAAGTTGTAACATTTACAGAATTAAGGGCTTCTCAGCAGCACATAACACAGATAAACTAAATCTCACTGGAACCGAAGTGCTGAGTTTTTCTGCTTAAAACATCTCTCTACTAAACGATGTTTTATTAACCCTAGACGAGGTTAGGCCATAACCAAACCATCCTGGATTGGGTACAACATTACAACATTAAAACATTAATACTGCATCACTTAGCACATATGATATCATATAGCTGCAGGTTCTCATGGCATCATACAAAGTAAGGAAAGAATCAGTATCTGGTCAATTTTATCAGCATTAACCTATAACTACAACAGAATTGGATCTGGACAAAACATAAACATCTGTATAATACCTGTGATGTCGCATGCTTAGTCTCCTCCAAGATCTCCTCCAAATCCGGCCAATCATCCTCACAGTTTTTTACATTTGTTTTATTACAGAAAGACTGTGTTTCCTTTGGCAGCATACTTGTGTTATCATCAGTAATCGACATAAGTGGGTAGAGAGGTGGGGCCAATGTCACATTCTGACTACCTCTTATCAAATTTTCTTGAAGTTCGGGCTCTTTTGTTGATGAACTCTCTTCTACACATCTAAGAACAGGAAGACAGGTGGAGAAAATACCAAAGAACCACAGGCTCTCAAATTGTTTCATCATGTCTAGTTGTGGCAAGTGTAGGACACGATTCCTTTGTTGGTTTAATTCATTTACTGTTTCTTGCATATCTTTTCTTGTTTCAATCATCTACATTACAAGCAATTTTTTAAATCAATTAATTGAGACCAGGGAAGAATTATGGTAAGGGACATTATCTATCTCTCGGAAAACTGAACTGAACAGTTGTATTATATGTCATACACATGACAATTGTAGTAGTATAAATGTAGCATTAAATTTTGAACTATTTCGGTATGATGTCATGTAATTACTATTACTGGTGATACTCTAATCGGGTCATTAATAAAATTGTATGTTCTCAATGTTTCTGGCAACAACAGGTTGGAGATTTCATAATTCGTTAAAAAAAAAAGCCAATTTTATTATAACTGTAAGCATTGCCAAAGGGCTACATATTTGAGCACGGGATTGGCTTTGGACAAAGCCTCATCGAAAGCCAAGATTAAACGTCTGATTTGCATTGAGATTCGTGCAAACATATTTAAAACTTAATAAATTTAAATGGCTCCTTCAATCTATATATTTATACGAATTTTGATGCAAATTGGACAGTTTAGATCAGGCTTTGGATGAGACTTTGTCCAAAGCCGTTTGGACAAAAACCCCACCCCTTTCTTATAAAAAAAAATAACTTTTTTGGTGAACCAAAAATTAGAAAGAGAAAAGGTAAAACCCAACTATCGAATATGTAAGCTAATGCAAAACGATAAGGTCAAAGAGCACTAAATTAGGATAATGTCACACTTCTTCTCATTTTGATCTAAAGTAAAACACTTTCATTAACAAAGAAGCTCGTAATCTCGGTCAAATGAAAGGAAAACACAACTATCGGATAAATTAGTTCGTAATGCTATAAATATTTAGCAATCCCATTTCATCCCAAGACACTTTTCATTTCTCGTCTTTTTGAATAAAGAAAGAAGGGTGGCAAGTCGCAAGTCGCATTTTCTATATCACAAAGCCAATAAAGATCAAAGAAAAAAGAATTTAAGTTTACAAGTTTTTTTACATTCTGCTATCATTGAAGAGAAGATAATTTGGGGGGAAAAAGAAGAATGAGATCGAGCAATAACAGTACCTTACAAGGATCAAATGACTAGAGCTTGATCAATTAGAGAGGAAACCACATTGATGAGAGGAAGCAGAGAGAAGGAAGAAGGGTTGTTATTTTGTTGAAACTCAAAAACGAGAGAAAGGGAAGCGGAGTAAGACCAAGGGTCGATAACAGGGAATTCACATCCCCTCAGTTACCGGACTGTGTAAAATTAAATCGGACGGCCTCAAATTATTTTTTTAAATTGACACGAATCTCGAAGCACAAATAATACTGCCTCCGGCGCCATTCCGAACTAAGCATCGGCTGATAATAAATCTGGGCCGTCCGTTTCAGTTGTGTTGAGTCAGGTACCTGGGAGGATAGGATCCTGATAACAGGGAGCTAAGTTTTGTTTGTGCCTGGTTTTAAATAAATTAGGAAAGTATACCTTCTTAAGAAGATAAATCAAAATTAATTTTTAATGGGTGTTTTTATGTATTTTATATTCTGATATGGAAATGTACCCGGAATTATATATAAAATTTAATATTCTGCACTAAACGCAACTGTTAAATTTAAATCATCATACATATACCATACATGTTTATAACATGACAAGGAATGCGCGCGCGCGCACACACACACACAGTCACGCATTGTCCTCAAATATATTTTCAAAAGAATGCACTTGGTCACGTATTATCCTAAAATATTTTATCTTGTGTAGTTGTGTTACCACAACTCTATGCAAAATATAGTTGTATGTATAGATTAGAAATAAATAATTAACATTTTTTGTAATCTTTATGATTCAAACATACTGTTGTGATTCTTTTAAAAATGACAAAATGATTTATTAAAAAGTTCTGATTCTTGCGAATCTTTCTAAACTAATATAATAGTACAAAAGAATGTCCACGTTGGAGTAATAATTAATTTCATAATTCCAAAACCAATCGCAGCTCGTTGACTAGGGTTCTCAGCGGATGAGTTTTTTTCTGTAGTATTTAAGAAAAATAAATTAAATGGGTGCATGGTAATTTTTTTTGGAAGAAAATTAAATGGGGGGTGTTTTTTTTAAAATATATATATATATATATATTGGTGCTAGCACTGCTATGCAAATTAAAAGTCTGAAGTGTCACTCATTTAATTTATTTTGTTTAATATTATAGAAAAAATAGGCTCAATAAATATTTATAATACGATAATACGATCCTAATTTGTATAAATAAATTCATATATGGATAAAAAAAGATATATTCGATAATTTATTGAATCAGCATACAGACCTTGAAAAAAGAAGAACCATCTTATTAATTATATTTACATTTGCATTTTGCACGATTCAAATTCGAAATTCAAAATTCTATATTAAATATGATATAACCTGTTTGTCATACATGTTTAAACATAAAACATATTAAATCATAATTAATTACCCGTATTAGTTTAATTATAGTACCTGTTTTTAATTTGTATATTCATCGGATCATATCTACTCCTGCACCCCTACCGAATTTTTTTTATAAACCGTAATTGAAAAAAAAAATTATGAAACCAACGTGATTACTTTTTTTTAATAAAAATCATAAGAACTGAAATGTCATTTCAGTCCGAAATTTTTTTTTGGGGGGATCGAAATGACAATTCGGTCCGAAATATTTTCACAATTGTTCAACGTATTTTTTTCTCAAAATTTGTGAAAACGACTCGGACCGAATTAACATTTCGGTCCTAAAAAAAAATGAAACCGAAATGGCATCTCGGTTTTTATGATTTTTATAAAAAACAAAGTAATCAAGTAATTGGTTTAATAAAATCTATTTTTTTATTTATGATTTCTAAAAAAATTCACCCCTACCTGTCAAACAAGATTAGTACCAAATTTATGAATATTCTTAGATGTGCCTGCATTGTCTATGTTCTAAGAAACCTGCTTGACACATCTATGAATATTCATTTGTAAATTTTAAATTTGGTAGTAATAAAAAAATTCAAAATCAATCATTCTTCTCTAATGCACCTCTCGAAGGAGGAATGCAATCAAAATTTCAGGGGAACCAACCATAAAATTTGACCGTTAGGATTTAGCTTTTGTGGAAGATTTGTTAAAAATTAAAATAGTTGTTATATTTATTGATTTTATTTTTCAGCATTGTGAACCGCTTTTCACATATCTCTGTTTAATAAAACTAGGAATTAATTGCGGAATTGTTATAAAAAATGAGGAATTATTTTTGACATTTTCTTTCGCAATATATAATACTTGGTAGAGAAAATAAAATAAAATATTTATTGAAGAAAAATAAAATTTTAAATTAATATAAATTCTAAAACAATTTGCATTTAAGAAATCTGAAACACCAATATATCATGTATGACATTTCGAAGTACCAGCAGAATGTATAATAAAAATAACATGATAAATCATTCGAAAATTCTGACAACAATAAATATTATATTAATAATTTGTATTACCTTAAGCACATTAAATACACTCATTTGAAATGAGAAAAAAAAAAAAAAAACATGAAAACACAAAAGTCTGATAGAATTAGTGAATATAAAGAAGTAAGATCTGATAAAGGAGCACATATATAAATGATAAATGATAAATGATAAATGATGTGGCATTATAAATAAATGGAAATGTGTATCCTCTTTATATATTAATAATATATAATTAGAAGACCACCATATTTTACAAGAAAAAAAAGAATTACGGTCTTATGGGCTAGTTTGACCCAAAAACTTGTTAGTTGATCCATTATTCTTAACTCTTTTTAATTGGGCTTTCTTTGAAAAAACTGTTCACCAAAATATGACATTTGTGAATGGTATTTTTTTTTTTTAGCAATGATTGATGATGAAGTTATTTAATTATTTAATTATTTAATATTGATTAAAAAATATTTATATTTTGAACCTGTGATTTTTCAAGCAAAAAATATTTTTTTTTTTCACTAGATCAAAGATCGATTCTCAACAGTGCGTTATCAGTAATTAAGTTCATTTTCTCCCACATTATTTTCTGTTTCTCGATCCGCATTTGCTGTTCTTTTATTTTCTTCTCAAAATAAAATCATCTTATTACAGTTCCATCTGTCAAATTAGAAAGAATGGATTGGATGAAATAACATAGTTTATAAGTAACAACAAAAGAAAATCTGGATTAATTTCCAGTTCCATGTGGCCTTGGTCTTTTGTATCATGAAAAAAGGCAATAAAAACAGACAGCTTTACTGAATCCAGGAACTAATTAGTAGAGCTTCCCTGACCAAATTCAACTGAGACAACTGTTCATCATATGAAGAAATAATATAGAGATTTTGATTCATTCTGATAAATACATACAAATTAAAGTACCCTAACAAGCCACCAAATTAGGCTCTCTCTACGCTAAAAAAAATTTCTAGCTAGAAATGAAAACCTACAAGAAACAAAATTTCCTGATTCTAAGAAAAACACCCATCATCAAAATTTTGAGAATAGCTTTTGGGATCATACCCAAAACTTATTCGTCCGGCACCATGTTTCCTCGGCGAACCCACCGCTTGTCTAAATTGGTATCTTAAATGCCACAACATCTGCTTGACACTCATAGAACTGCTCCATTTTTCTCTGAGAGCACTTCCATGATTCTTTACAAAAGCTAGAACTGAAATCTCTCCTTTACCATGTCTCTTTGTTCTCCAATTCATTTCACAAGTCTTCTTTTCCCCAAGCCTCAAACTTAACATATTTATGTTTTCCCTTCTTCTTATAAGTTATAACCTGTATATGTTTTGACTTGTTGATGTACACTTAGAATGTGTAGGTAGTTTTATAGTCGTTCAGAGTCAAAAAGAAAGAGACTGTATTTTGGTGTTATCTCATTCATGATGTGGTAGTGGTACTTTTTCAAATTGGTACTGTATAATTTATTTATTATTTTTTGGTGTGTGACTGTGTGGATTAGAAAAAGCAACTTAAGCCATCTTTCTTTTTGCTAAAGGGTTTGGGGCCCCTTTTAGGCTTTGGTGGAAAGACATTATCACTAAAGCAACTTAAGCCATCTTTCATAGTCATCCCTTCAACTTCAACCCCTGATCTTAACAAACAGGAAATTGTTAGTGGCATCTGATCTGACTATATATATATATGGTGGGTAATTAAAGATTTATATATCTTTCCACTTTCAAAATTGTACCAAATTATAACGGGCTTTCCAGTCAATGGGCTTTCTTCAGGCTAAGAGCCCAGTAGCAATGTGGATTTATATCCGACCTGTTTACAAGATGGAACTCCACTTTGGTCATGTTTGGTTGTGGATTAAGAGGTGGAGTAAATCATTTACTTCACGTTTAAGGAGCCAAACGAAGAATAAAATAGGAGTAAGATAGAGTAAGAGGTGAGCTAAACCGGAGTAGCTTACTCCACCTAGAGAGGTGATTTAGCTTACTCCACCAAACATGATTAAGTTACTCCACCTTAGCTTAGAGTAAGCAATTTACTCCGGATTAAAGTTACTCCACAACCAAACATGACCTTTAAGTCTAACCGAATAAACATCATATTTAAAAATTAAAATCTATATAACACAAAATATTTACTATTTGATTTCATAAAAAAAAAAAACACACTCATTTTTTTTATAAATGCAACGACTACATTCCCAGAGGATTGAATTCAAAGGGACTACATGCATGTCCCATCTTATTAAACACTTCTTATATAATTATAGAATTTTTTTTATAAAATAATAATTAATAAGAAATATTATGTTATTATTTAATTGCATTATTGATAATTTTATTAATAAAGAAAACTGTATAATATCAAATATTTTAGAAAGAAAAATATAATTTTTCACAACTAATCCTACAATAAAACCAAATACTTATTTCATTACATTCTCATAATCAATTATATACGTATTCGTACCTGTAGATTCACATTTTTTTGAAAAATAAGTATCTATTTTTATTAAATTTCATCCCATATAATCCCGTAACATCATAACAAGCCATAACTCATAGTGCTCCTCCGAAAGTTCGAGCTACTTTATACGTAAGCTTGAATTTTTATTACCATAAAGTAAATTAAATACACTCCTTTGAAACGGAAAAAAAATGAAAACACAAAAGTGACTGATAGAATAAGTGAACAGAATGAAGTAAGATATGATAAATGATGTGGCATTATTATTGCAATTTTTTTTTTTGGGTCAAAAGCCCATAGGCAATGGCATTTATTTAAAAAAAAGTTACAAAGTAGCTGTTACATTATATTAGACAACAAGTGTCTTTCAAAGCATTCAGCTGTGTATATGTATCTTGTACACACAAATTTACAAATTTTAATCTCTTTATATATTAATAATATGTAATTAGAAGGCCACTGTACTTTAAAAAAAAAAAAAGATAACGGTCTTATGGGCTAGCTTGACCCAAAATTAGTTGATCCAAGATTATTAACTTCAGACTCTATTGGAAATTTTTTATAAACCATAATTAATTTTTTTTTAAATTAACGGAACCAACATGATTTATTTATTATTTTTTTTTACAAAAATTATAAGAAATAAAATGTCATTTCGGTTCGAAATTTTTTTTTAGGACTGAAATAACAATTTAGTCCGAGACATTTTCACAATATTTCAACGTATTTTTTTCTCAAAATATGTGAAAATGACTCAGACCGAATTATCATTTCGGTCCCAAAAAAAATTGAGGACCGAAATAACATCTCTGTCCTTATAATTTTTGTAAAAAATAAAACAATTAAGTTGGTTTGGTGAAATCTATTTTTTTATTTATGATTTCTAAAATAATTTCTAGTATTGGGCTTTCTCTGAAAAGACTGTTCACCAAAATGTAATATTTGTTAACAGTACTTTTTTAGGTAATGATTGATGGCGATGTTATTTAATTATTTAACATTTGTAAAAAATTCTTTCAAATTTTAAATATATGACTTCTCATGTTAAAAGTATTATCTTTGTTACTAGATCAAAGACCGGTTTTTAACGTTACGTTAAAAGTAAGTTTATATTCTTTTGCATTATTCTCTGGTTTTTAACGTTATGTTAAAAGTAAGTTTATATTCTTTTGCATTATTCTCTGTTTTCTCGATCCGCATTTGCTGTTCTTTTATTTTCTTCTCAAAATAAAATCCTCTTATTACAGTTCCATCTATCAAATTAAAACGAATGGATTAATTGGATGAAATAACATAGTTTAGAAGTAATGACAAAAGAAAATTTGGATTCCAGTACTTGCATGTGGCCTTGATCTTTCGTATCATGAAAAGGCAATATATATAAACAGACAGCTAACACTACTGAATTCTAGGAACTTAGTTTGCATGCTTTCATGGCCAAATTAAACTGAAAAAAGTGTTCATCATATGAAGAAATATTATAGAGAGATTGATTACTTCTGATAAAATTACACAGATTAAAATACTCTAATTAACAAGCCACCAAATTAGGCTCTCTCTACGCTAAAAATTTTTCTAGCTAGAAATGAAAGCCTACAAGAAACAAAAATTCCTAATTCTAATACTACATACATATATCGATAGATAATCATAACTAATTAAAGATGATCAATGAAAGCACCCATCATCAAAATTTTGAGAATAGCTTTTGGGATCATACCCAAAACTCGTTCGTCCGGCACCATGTTTCCTCGGCGAACCCACCGCTTGTCTAAATTGGTATCTTAATCGCCACATCATCTGCTTGACGCTCATAAAACTGCTCCATTTTTCTCTCAAGGCACTTCCTTGAGTCTTTACAAAAGCAAGAACTGAAATCTCTCCTTTACCATGTCTCTTTGTTCTCCAATTCATGTCACTAGCCTTCTTTTCCCGCAGCCTCAAACTCAACATATTTGTTGTTTGACCTCTTTATGTTTTTCCCTTCTTCTCAGTGGTATCTTATGTTGATTAGGTACACTGGGAATATGGAGGTGGTTTTATAGTAGTTCATAGTAAAAAAGGAAGAGACTGTTTATGTTATCTCATTCATAATGTGTCGCTTTTCCAATTGGTACTGTAGAATTTATTTATTATTTTTCAGTGTGTGGATAGAAAAAGCACTGTCAAAGCTGAGTCAATGTGGTACTAGATGCGTCAGACCCTTGATAAGATTAGATTTTTTTTTGTTAATTAAAGGGTTTGGGGCCCTTTAGGCGATGATGGAAATAAAGCATCAAATTCTGGCAAGAGATATCACTAAAGCAACTTGAGGCATCTTTCATAGACTCATAGTGGCATCTGACTATGGTAGAGAATGAAAGATTTTCTATGGCTCCTGCTGCACTTGATTTTGTGATTTGCGATAGCCATCCATCATAATATAAGTCACAAGATTCGTCACCATAGTCACATGATTCGCGAATTAAAACCTGAATTAAATCTGAATAATTTTTTTTTTGGTGATGTCAAACCGAATGCCGAATTATTCAGTTAACCTAACTTACCGAATTAACCCTGAATAATTCGCAAATTTTACGAATTTTTCCCATAACATTTTTTGTTTGTTTTTATTTTGTTTTGTTCTCTTGCAAAACTGAGATCTCTGATCCGGATAATTTTGAATAATTCTTGAATTTTATCTGAATTATTCCCGAATCACGAATTTTTTACCTCACCGAACTGAATAATTCATTTGTCACTATGAATATAACTGCGCTCTAAATTAAAAAAGAAAAAGAAAATCTTTGTTGACAATTAAGTTTAGCACTTCCAATATAATGCCACATTATCCCGCATGGAATGCAAAGCAGAGGATCCCTACTGTGATTACTATCAGTCGCAAAATCCTACGGCTATCAATCACACTTTGGGACCTTTCAATATTCAAAAGGACAAGTGAATGGAATGACGCAATTGATAAAGGTCCTTGACCTTTGAGTGCACAAAGACATGATATAACGGTTCCACACCATATCTTTCTGATGTTGAGATGATGATCTTTGATCATGGCTTACGCCCCATCAAAAGGAAGTGCAATTAATTTAATCATCGGTGCTAGATGATGATGATTGATTGATTGATTCCTGAACGTCTGATTAACTACATATCATATCGGGACAGCAGCCGAACGGGTCGTCACAATAGTGACAAATGAATTATTTGGGTTCGGTTCGGCGACGTCAAAAATTCGTGATTTGAAAATAATTCGGATATAATTTGGAATGATTTGGATCAGAGATCTCAGTCGTGCAAGAGAGCAAAAAAAAAAAGTTATGGGAAAAATTTGGAGAAAATTCGGAAAAAATCATAAAATTCGTGAATTATTTGGATTTAATTCAGTCAACTGAATAATTCGGCGTTCAGTTCGACATCACCAAAAATACAAATTATTCGGATTTAATTCGTAAATAATTCACGAATCTTGTGACTATGGTCGTCACTCGTCAAGTTCCTTGACTAGTGTTGAACAAAATCGCTCAAATTCGTAACTCGCTCACTAATTGCTCCCTCTAACTCGCTTATTTACAACTCGTTTAATAAATGAGCTGAGTTTGAGCATACCCCAACTCGCTCATTAACAACTCGAGTTACACAAAATTCGTCATAACAAATCTTATGCCCTTCTAAATGACTCCTAAGTTGTTTGGATTTTTTTTTATTTTGTTAGTTGTCTTATTAATTATGTTTGAATTGTTTGTGTTTAGATAAACTCTTGCTAAATCATTTGAATTGTTTTTGTTTATATAAACTCTTACTAGTATATAACTATAACTAAGAAAATTGACTGGTCAAACGAGTTGTGAACCAACTCGAGTTGGTAATGAGCTGAACTCGAGTTAACTTTACAGCTCGTTATTAACATCTTAACTCGAGTTAACTCGCTCATTTACTAAATGAACTGAGCACGAGTTGAGATAACTCACTCAAACTCACTTATTTACAGACCCTTAACTAGTAACTGTACTCCCAAAAACATATACTAAGTACATATGGAGGTCAATAAGCATTTCCATGTCATGTACACAGCTCCACTTACGTTTAAGGATTTTGTTTTGGAAAAATTATTTATTGAAGAAAAAAATATATTAAATTAAGATAATTTCTAAAAAAATGCATTTAAGAAATTTAAACACCAATATATCACATTTCGTAACACCAACAGAATGTGTATAATAAAAATATATACATGATAAATCATTCGAAAATTCTGACAACAATAAATAATTATATTAAGAATTTAAGAACTTTTATTACCTTAAGCACATTAAATACACTCTGAAACGAGAAAAAAAAAAACATGAAAACACAATAAATATAGACAGCGCTACTGAATCCTAAGAACTTAGTTCGCTTCCATGGCCAAATTAAACTGAGAAAACTGTTCATCATATGAAGAAATATTAATTATATTATAGAGAGATTGATTAATTCTGATAAAAATTTACAAATTAAAGTACCCTAACAAGCCACCAAATTAGGCTCTCTGTACGCTAAAGAACATTCTTCCCATTCCTCTTTCTAGAAATGAAAGCCTAGCTACAAGAAACAAAAATTCCTAATTCTAATATTATCCATAACTAAAGATGATCAAGAAAGCACCCATCATCAAAATTTTGAGAATAGCTTTTGGGATCATACCCAAAACTCGTTCGTCCGGCATCATGTTTCCTCGGCGAACCCACCGCTTGTCTAAACTGGTATCGTAATCGCCACATCATCTGCTTGACACTCATAGAACTGCTCCATTTTTCTCTCAAGGCACTTCCTTGAGCCTTTACAAAAGCAAGAACTGAAATCTCTCCTTTACCATGTCTCTTTGTTCTCCAATTCATGTCTCTAGCCTTCTTTTCCCCCAGCCTCAGACTTAACATATTCACTGTTTGACCTCTTTATGTTTTCCCTTGTTGATTATGTACACTTGTAATGGGTAGGTGGTTTTATAGTAGTTCATCAAAAAAAAAAAAAAAAGAGACTGGATATGTTATCTCATTCATGATGTGTCACTTCTCCAATTGGTAGTTTGATACTGTTTTTTATTTTTATTTTGAAGAAATGCAGAGGTCGATGCCTCTATATTTCATTGATTAAAATGACACCGGTGGTGTCCAATATTACAAATAAAAAGTTTCAAAAAAAGATGTCAAAGTAAATAAAACATAATGAAAAAAAGAATAAGAAAATTAAATTTAAATGATAGTCTATTGTTACGGTACTGTATAATTTATTTATTATTACATATCAAAGCTGAGTCATTGTGGTACTTGGGGAGTCAGAGCCTTGATAAAATTAGCTTTCTTTTTGTTAAAGGGTTTGAGGCCCTTTAGGCGCCGATGGAAAGAGCATCACATTCTGGTAAGAGATTACCACTAAAGCAAATCCAATACATCTTTCATAGTCATCCCTTCAATCCCTTATCTCCTTCAGCATAAAATTGTTAGTGGCATCTAACTATGGTAGAGAATTAAAGATTTTCTATGGCTTCTGCTTGCCATTGATTTCATCAGTTGTAATTAGAGATGTAAATTTGTGTTGTGACGTGTAGTTTCTAAGTAAGATTTTTTACGTGTCGTGACTAACTTCAGAGGAGACGGTCACAACATATTAGTTATGCCGTGACGGGTTACATTTGTCAAGTTCGGTTACAATTAACTATTTTTTTCATAATAATGTTAGTTTAGTTAAGATTCACCATCCAATTAAAATCTAACGATTCCGACTCACATGCAAATTTTTTAAACAATAATTACATTACCCAAATAGCCATAATACGTAACAAACATACATGTGTTGTGAAAGAACTATATTATACCGTAACATATCCGATCACAATGTGACTTTTATACGTCTATAGACTTGCGATAACTATGCGTACCACATGCTCCCACATGGAATGTAGAGCAGAAGATCTCTACTGTGTTTACTGGCTGTCAGTCGCAAAATCCCACGGCTATCACACACTGGGACCTTTTCCTTTTTCAAAAGGACAAGACAATGGAATGACGCAATTTTAAAGGTGTTTTGAGTCGGCACAAATATATGATATTACGATTCCACACGGACCACACCATATCTTCTGATGTTGATACGATGATGATTCAGCGTTATAAAATGTGATTTTTATACAGTATGTAGAAGGTCATGTTGTATATATAGTATATGATTGTATATGTGAATTTTTATACGAACTTATATATGTTGAGAAAAAATTTAATCAAATAAAATAGTGTTGTATATTAATAATATTATGTGTTATTAGACCCAAAAATTATGCATAACAATGTATTTATTATGGGTTAAAAGCATCTTCAAAGATCTAGCCCAAAATTATTCGGTCCAAATCAGAATATGAGACCCGTTTGCAAACTTGACAACTTGCAATCATTCCTTCTTTAAATAATATATAAAGGTGTTGAATAATTAAAGGTGAAACTGTGTGAAGGAAAAACGTAGCGCTCAGAGTTGAAAGCGCATGAAGCAAAGAAAAATATCAATAACTCTGGCACATTACTTTTTAGTCCCACACCTCCAAATAAAAAAAGGCGCATCTATGAGCCTATAAAAGAAGCAGGAACTTCAAAGCAAATTATTTGACCGGACTTTGATCTTGATGAGAAATAAGAATGAGTTTTGGTTCTATACTGGATATCCATCTCTTATTAAAAAATTTAGGATCTAAATCCGAATTTTTATTTGTTAATAAATAAAATATTGTTAGTGGGGTTTAAAGTCCGCATATTAATCCGCATAACTAGATTTTATACAACTGAGCACTACAAATGTATATGTAGTCGCATATGCATCGCATATAACCGCATTTTATTACACTCAGACTAATTAACCGTCTATTCAGAGAGAAAGAGGCGCGTTCTCGGAGTAAGCAATTCGTGAAGCGATGTATAGTCCGGTCGATTAATTTTAAGCAACCAGGGGAAATAAAATCTGCTGTTATTCGAAAAGAATAACAGACCCGTTATTTCAATCTCAACTGTTCAAATTTTTTATGTGCAAATCTCAATTAAAAAATATTTTCACACACAAATCTCAATGAAAATCAACAGTTAAAATAGAAATAACAAAAAACTATTATTCTATAAAGAATAACAGCAGATTTATTCCCATCTGGAGACATCCCACCGCCGTTTCTATTACGGATGATATAACCAACCATCCGTACACGTCGATATAACCAACTTAGATAGATGGGTGTAATTATGGAGTATATTAAATATTTTATTACACACGCTCTAAACATGCAGCAAATTGAATTTGATGTAAATTTGAAGATTGTTTCGGCATCTATATATCAAGCATATGTATATGTAGATGTATGTATCTATCTGTATATGTAACAAATTAATACTAATGCAGAAATACATATAATTTCAATATCTAATTTAAATATTACAACAAAATTAACATATTATTCAATATAATATAGATATTTAATTAATATGATGAACAAAATATTTTTTTCAAGTTAAAGTTATTATGTAAGATATATTTTTATATATTTTTTATAAAAATTAATAATCAATAAAATTATACTTTTAATCAAAAGATATCAACAGAAAAATATTCCTCCGTAAACATTTATGATTCTAAAACAAATAGATAATAAATACAGATACGGATTAATTGTATTCACATAAACAGATATCCGAGAAATTTAAAAATTACAGATATAGATTATTTTTTTATTTGCACAAACGAATACCTAGAAAATAAAAAAATAAAAAAGAGTAAGGGTATAGTAATGTTAGTGTTGTGATTTAGAAGACAATTATAGGATGATTGTATTTTAAGTGTTGTTCGTATAATTGAATAATTTATATCATTTTGTTCCATAAGTATTTTATTATTTATAACTCATTTAGGTTGAGGACTTCAAACTATAACTCATTAAAAGATTGGCATTTGGATTAAATGATGATTATGTTATATAGACTATATGACAAGAATTTGTCAATTTAATTGAATGGATACCAGATGGAGATCAGGAGATTGGACATTACCCGAAATAAAATATTTAGTATGGATTGTGTTTGTGTCAGTAATGATTTATTAGTGTATGAAATTCTAAGGTATAATATGATTGATTTTTCTACATGAGAAATGCATGCTTTTGGGTATTATCAAATGTTAATTGTAAAATTCAGTATTTTATCTCAGAATGTATTCTTGACGTAGGAAAAATAATAATCAATAATATTGATGTCCCTCATTAACATGAGCGATGATATCAGTAAGCCCCTTGATGAAATAATAAAGTGTATACACTTATATATAATTAAAGAGTTAATCGTAATATACTAAAATGTACTAAATTATGCTCAATTATGCTAATTATGCTAATTATACTAAAATAAACTAAATTATCCTATCTTATGCTAAATTATGCTACATTATACTAAATTATGCTAATTATACTAAACTAAACTAAATTATACTAAATTATGCTAAGTTATAGTAAAATATACTAAATTATGCTAATTATACTATATTATACTTAAATAAACTAAATCATGCAAATTATACTAAAATATATTAAAATAAACTAAAATATGCTAATTATACTAAATTATATTAAAATACACAAAATTCTACTGATTATACTAAATTATACTAATTATACTGAAGTATACTAAATTATGCTAAATTATGCTACATTATACTAAATTATGCTAATTATACTAAGCTAAATTAAATTATACTAAATTATGCTAAATTATAGCAAA
>CAXKVR010000175.1:0-48870 GCA_964058845.1 Carex sylvatica
AACTTGGGTGCAATTCACCTTTTTTATGCACAAAATGTTGAGGAATTTTGCATTTAACCCAGACGAATGCCTTATTATAAATTACAACTAGTTTGTGTCTGTACCTTATGCAACCCCTCATAGTTGCTGATTCGAATTCCATCCTTGCCTAGTTAGCACAAATAGCCATCTTTACTCTTGAGTTTTTGTATGCATAATTGGGTAAACTGTTTCAGGGGTATCAATGAAAAAACAGTTGTAACTGAGGAGATACTTGCATGGATCAAATGCATGATTTAACATTTTTTGTTCTTTTTGATGATAATTTGGATTGTGATGATTTAAAGGTTTGACTTTAATTTGGTTGAACCAGCAAATAAACCAATTTTTTTTTTTAATATTTTTTTATTCAGGTAAAAAAAAACCTAAATAATCTAATTTGGGTTTTCCAAATGTTGCTTTAACTGAACCATCTGAACAACAACACCGAACCCACATACCTCTATTTCCTAAATTGTAGAATCTTAGTTCATTTATTTCCATGCAGCTCAGAGTTTTCATTGAGATCCTACTTGTACATCTTTATCCATGCACTTGTGGCACGACCTGCTTCTCTGTTTTATTTCGAGGATAAGGTTTGAATAAAGTAGCATTTTATTTTATTTACATCTCTGTTTATATTAAATATTTGCAATTGGTAGGAGCTTTACATGGTTTTTATTTAAATCAGTAGCACCAACTTTGTGGCTAATATTTGTATACATCAAAATAAGGATCTATGATGCTTGAAATGTAATTTATTTTGATCCAAAATTGCCTCAATTATGGCTAAATCAGCAATGAAACAATGAACGTTCAAAGAAAATACAAACTGAAACCTAATCAAGGACAGCTGGCACTGTAAGCTGATTTGTATTATCATCATACAGACTGAAATAGGCTCTTCTTAGAAATTAAACAACAAGTGAGAACACTGACCACAATACAAGGTGTTTGTTTATTTATTTATTTGCAAATTGGATAAAGTTTTTCTGTATTTGAAAGTATATCTAACATTAACATTTTTCATATCGCCAACCTACAACCAACCTCTGTTTCTTACTTTTGCAAATGACATTGAAATTTTAAACCAAAGTACATGTGTAGTGTATAGAATCAAATTGATTCTTCAAATAAGAGAAAAACAAATGACATGTTTGCTAAAATGTTAGAACCTAACAACCAAATCCTCTTAATTCTATTGGTGCATACTATAACTAAATTAAAGAATGAGAGCTCCTTTGGAAGAGTGTAAATTGGTAATGTTTGATACAAAGAACGTTTCTCATTATTGAATATAGTTGCGATTAGAAATCTTGGGCATTCTTAGAGATCATGTTTAATATTGGGCTTAGTTTGCAAAAGAACCCAAGTTGATTGGCTGCCCACCTGAGCTGGTTAAGCTTATTGTTGCTTAATTAATCAGACCCAAATCAGCTTTCTTGACCAGCGTATAGGTAGGGTGAGCGATCTATATGAAGCTAAGTTGTAACTATTAAGATTAATATGCCTCAGAAATGACCAAACTTGACAATTTAGCTACGTTGCTTGTTTGATCCGACCCAGCAAAATATGGATCAGGCTGAACCAGACAGTCTTTCTAAATATTATATGCCAGCCCCAGGCCTCAGCTGAACCAACATAACTAACCCATGGGTTCCCCTAAGCTAACTCATAATTTCTTCTAGGCACGTGTCTTCTTCTCAGTAAGACTCTTCCTCGGCATAATTTCAACTATTACAGAGACGGCTCTTGTGGTTGCTCTCTCTAGAAAATATGGAAAAAGACTTGGCTTGTATGCCTTGGCAATGCTCTGCCTAACCAGTGGCTGCTTCTTTGCGAGCACAAGTAAGGGACTTTTCTTTTACTGATTTCAACAAAAAAAAATTGCCACGTCTAGGTTGATGCTTCATTAAGTCTGGCATGAGTTTTTCTCTATTCTAGCTATTTTTGGACATAAACAAGTTTTACACTTAGAAATAGAACATCTAGGTTTAACATTATTAGTTCTAGGCTGACCTCTATTCTGAACAAGTTTTCCACATTTGCTCGTTATCTTATTTGCATCAAGTCGGATATGTTGTTGGAGAATTCATAAAAAAACCCTACCAGACTGAAGTTTTTAATTCATTTGTTATCATATGCTAAATGGTTGTGGTGTGCTTAACTGTAAGGCAATGACAGAAGTCAACTTTACAAATTAGTTGAGGTCTTATTTATAATCAATAAGGCAATGTTGAACTCAAAAGCACCAGGAAAAATAAATTTATACCTTAACAAGATTATTCTACAGGCATATGCTAGAATACAAATTATATTTATATATATTCTGCCTGGTGCATTTGTATCAGAGGTTCCACTATTTATGCATTTTCAGATAAGCAGACATCAATAGAACATGGTACAAAATCATACAAATGGTATATCAAACTAAGAACCTTGCAAAAATGGTATTATCCATGCAAAGTTCACACAAACATACTGGGTGACATAAAAGCATTTGACAGTTTTGTTGATTTTAGCACAGCTAAGTTCCATCAAATTTTTGAAAAAGAAAGTTGCAGGCGATTAAAAAATTGTTACTCTCTTTTTTAATAGGTTTTCTCCCTAGTAGCTTCTCCATGTATGCTGTTACGCTTTCCTCAGCACTCTTTCTTTTCGAGAAATATGCAGCTGCCGTTTCTGTGGCTGCTGCTGGTGTAATTCTCGGATGGCCTTTCTCAATCTTGGTAGTTCTTCCAGTTACTATTTTCTCCCTAATGAGAGGCCCATTTACAAAAGTTTTCTTCTCTGGGCTACTTACTTCCCTCACACTGCTTGTAAGTACTTTTTTGCTCTACTTTGTTGTATCTGTGCTGCTAAAGAAAGAAACAAATCTGCTGTTATTCCGATCCCAACCATTGATCTTCGTTTAGATTCACACATGAAAAACTATCTTCGTTGAGATTTGCACATGGAAAAATTTGAATGGTTGGGATTGGAATAGCAGGTTCCTGTTATTCCTTTGGCATAACAGAAGATTTATTTCCTCTAAAGAACTGTTTTTCATCAACTAATCACACTACACATTCTGATCTGTTTGGACGTACAAACTTGTTTATACATAGAACTAATAATATATCTATGGCTTCATTTGCAAATTACACCTCATAGGTAAACATCAAGGTAAGTTAGCAGCCCCTGTAAAATGTTCATAGTTTTGGTACTTGTGTCAAAAGAAAGAGAATTTGTTTATGACAAATTTATTCCAACTGGAACCTGCTTCAGCAGAAGAAAAAGGGGTGCTTGTTGATGAGCAACAAGATCATCAACATTTGATGGGATTTGGATTTTCCAGTACATAACTATGTGGTATTATTACAAGTACAATAAGTTCTGTTTTTTGTATACTCCAATAAATACTTGGTTACACCAAAAAACCTTGGAAAAATAAATGTTATAGATTAAACAAGTAACAATCCCAATAAAACTCTTTATTAACTGGCCGAACTCATGAAAGAAACAGAAATAGGTGTTACTATACCAAAAGGGATATAATAACAGTACATGTTTTCTTGTACTGGCCTGCAAATGTTGCTAATATATCTCAACTATCTTTGAAGAATACATGATCAGGCTCAATTATTATAATTTGAATTTAGGGTCTGTCGTTTTTTGCGGACTACCACAGCTATGGCAAGTGGACATTCTCAGTCTTCAATCTTCTCAAGTACAATGTACTTGGAGGTGGTGAAAGTCACCTTTATGGTACTGAGGGGTTCTTGTTCTATTTCAGAAATGGGTTTAACAACTTCAATTTTGCATTTGTTCTGGCACTGCTTTTTGTGGCAATTATCCCAATTTCAAGGAAAAAGTATGTGCCTGATTTAGCGATAGTCGTCTCACCAGTGTATATTTGGCTGGCTTTCATGTCCTTGCAAGCCCACAAAGAAGAAAGGTATTGTGTGAATGTTCATTGTTGTTCTTAATGGGTTCGTGGATGGTAGCTATTGGTCAACAAAGATAAACCTTAGATATTTGCCTCAAATAACTCTCAACTATGCAATGATGCCACTAGTTATTCAATTTAGTATCAATAGCCTTAAATATGGTTATTGAGCAGCTAGAAAGTTGTAAAGCCAGTTGACTACAAAAATGCCAGTTTATATTCTTTATAAGTAAACTCATGGTTGTCTTTCTACATTCTGAGAAGACATTCAAATCAATTTATTTTTTTTGGCAAAATCTGAAATATGATATGTGTATGCCAGAAAATTGTAGGACCTTATAAAATATGTAATGTCCCCTTAATTTATTTGTTGTTTATCATTTAATTGATGATATTGATTACCTCGATCCGAGTCACAAGTCCCTGGCAAAAATATGCCAACACAAGTTACAAAGGAACAAGAAGAAATAATGAAGAAAGGCAATGATATTTTTTTCACTGGTTAACAATGCTCTTGAATACTGGATCACAATACCCATATGTGAAATAGATATGTACTTCTTTTTTTTTTTTTCCTTTTTTGCTATCATGGGTTTTCTTCATAGACATCATAGAGAAAGATAACCATGAGTTTACTAATAAATCATGGAAATTAATATCATTTGCTTCTTATAAGAGTCTCGCACTAATAAATATGAAAATATTTGTCTGATAGCCTAAATGAAACATTCCAAAGGATATAGAAAAGATGCCTATTTTTCTTATACTTCATCTCTCTTTGTTTCTCATGCAGATTTCTTTATCCAATTTACCCACTAATATGTGTTGCGGCTACTGCTGTGATCGACAGTTGTCCTGACATTTTTTATGACAAGTATTCCAATGAGCAGTCTATATTTTACAAAGTAAGCTTTATCCTGACTCTATATCTGTGTGTTATTTAACTTTTATTTTTCAAATTAAGATCGGTTCAACGTTATTCCCAAACAATGCATCATTTATTGTTGTTGCACATACTAACCAACTTTTTGCTTACTTTGAAATGACTCAAGGTGTCATTACTTTCGTGAAACAAAATTTTGACTAAGCTGATATTGCCATTTCTATATCAATACATCAACTAAACAGCTAAATTTCATATAATCTCTTTATAACTAGTTGGACTTGGAGCCAGCATATGAATCACGCATGCTCTATTGTTCAATTGAACTTTGCCTTTTTTTTTTATAAAGGTTTTGGGGGTGGGGAATTGTCACTAGAATCAGTGGGCAAAATTCTAAGTAGTGAAGGAATATGCATTTTTTCATCAATGCAGTGCTTGTGCAAATATGCCAAAATTATTGGTGTATACAGGTTTTCCAAGGTGGTTCATCAATGTTTGAACGATTCACAGAAAGTTTTACTAGGAGATCTGTTGGTTCTTATTTACGAAAGGGCAGGAATTACAACATCTTAGTTTCTTAAGGTTACTGTTGACTGACAACTATGTTTATAGGACTGCATTCACCCAAATTATTGTCATCATCATTTTTTTTTTCCTGAATGATTGGTTTTGGGTTGATTTCTAGTGCCAGAATCTTAAGAAAGAGGGATTGCAGCCACCCCAAAGTTTTTGGTGATTTATATTTGTTGAAAGTGATCTAAGTACTTGTATAACTAATATAGGATTTTTGTGGGTATGTAAAACAGATAGCAAAAGGAGTCAGACCATTGATTTTGGGATTTATTTTATGTGCATCACATAGTCGTACCTTCTCCATTTTGAATGGGTACTCAGCTCCTCTAAAGATATACCAACATCTTGAGTATCATCATGATGAAGTGAGCCCAGGTAAGAATAAATCTAATTGATATTCCAAAACCCAAGCAACCAGAATTCAAATGACACTGCAAGAAACCCCAGCAGAGAAATCTGTAGAAGCACTTGGTATATCATCCTCCTTTTGTAGAATTGTGTTGGTAAGGTTGTCCATCTTTATATTGGATTCCACTAAAGCCTTTAGTGGTACTATTTGCATTACTTTGTGCTGAAAGGTATACAAAACTATAGTGGAACTGCACCCAAGATCAGTCTGGTAGTGCTTTTCCTCGAACTTCTATTAAATTAAGTGCCTACTTTATGATGTTTTCAGGCTCAGTGCTATGCATTGGAAGTGAGTGGCATCGGTATCCATCTTCCTTCTTTGTGCCAGCATATATTGAGCAAGTAAAATGGATAGATGATGGTTTTAATGGACTTCTTCCTTTCCCCTTTAATGAAACCCTAGGAGGGACCAAGGCAGCTCCCCATTATTTCAACAACAAGAACAAGGCATCCAAAGAGCAATTTGTAAATCTCTCTTGTATTCCTTATCAAGTTAACATGCTACTTGATTTTAGGAAGTGACAGTGCCAGATTCTGGTCTTGCTTAATAGTATAATTGGTGATAGCATGTGTTTATGCTCGGTTCTTGAAAATCTTAGACATATTTGCACAATGGAGGTCAATTATGGAAAAGTCACGTTTACTTTAGGATTAAGCATGCTGATATTGTCTTGTTGACAATTTGTGTACCAGTACTGCACCTCACCGATTGGACTGCCTAAAATTGCAAATTCTTAGTATGTCATTTTTTGTTACATGAGTTGCATGTTGTTTTGTTAGGGAGTTTGAAAATTGCATATTTTTGTTACATTCAAGTTGGTTAGGATAAGTCATATCTCTTAAGTGTGTTTTGGTCTATTATATCTTTTATTTTATTTTATTTTAAATAATAAATTTTCATTATGTTATATAGTCAAATTTGGTACTTATTTAGTAGTAATTACTTTGCTTTGATGGCAAATTATAGGATATAAGGTCCATACTATGGAGAGCCTATTGTCATGCTGGTTTGGGTAGCAAAAATTTGAGGAAAAGGCCGAGGAACCAAACTGTTCATTCTTTCTCTCTTCTTCAATCTCTCTCTGTTCTAATATTCTGAGTGAAATCAATTTTGCAGTTTGGGGACATTGATGCATGTACGTTTTTCATAGAACTTGATTTGAAGCGCCCATATCCTGCACGTGGAACTGACTTGTCTAAATGGGAGGTATGAAACTCAGATGTCCTCAAGATTTTGCTGTGTATAAATATATATTTTTTCCATTTACCAAAATAAACCCTAGAATCAAGGTCATATTTGTAATGATGTAAATACAAAGTTCGTCGGGTTAATTGAGGCCTCTATTATAATTTAACCAGTGTTAACATAGAAGTGTAGATATGATAGGGTGATTGTAATGGATCAACATTTAAACCGACTACTATCTTTGTCGGTACTGAATACTTGTTAACTTTTAATGAGGGGAACTGAAATTCACAAACAAAAAATATACTGCATTGGCTCATGTGGAGCAAGGCCTTGTAATCTCGGCTTCATAATGACTTATTATCATCTTATTTGTCAAATATTTTTCAGACCCTGGCAGCTGTACCGTACCTGGATAGAGAGCTCTCACCACCAATGTATCGGTCATTCTTCATCCCCTACAAATGGGCTGAGAATAATGTTTTTGGACTGTACAAGTTGCTCAAGCGAATTCCCGCTAGTAATGGAGCAACTTCTTAGTAGAATAGTTATCTATTTTTCTCTTATTTTGACAATTCATCACTCTTGTATTATATCAAATTTGCAGGCCAATCATGTCCACTAAATTGACATAATCTATTAGGGTAGGAAGCAATATTTTTGTAGGGGCGTAGGTTGTAGTTGTGTTCTTTTATGACTAACTGAAACCTAACAATCTTATTTGTAGTTTGTGAGCATTTGATTGCTCTTATAGACATTGTTTTCATCTGCTTAATTTTGATTATTTTTTTTAAGGTGAAGTCACTTCGAAGTTTGAAATTCTCGATTCTTCGCTTGTGATCTGTTTGTATGGAGTTTCTTTTTTGGCAAATAGATTTTAAGTTTCTGTACTGATTACTCGACTTGAGTAAACTGATTCTTGAAAGTTAGGTATGTCTATAGAACAAAACAAAGAGGATCATATCGTATCGTATCGTATGCAGTACCAATGCCTTTTTCACCGGACTCAACCAAGCTCGCTCCTAGAAATTGTCTGAACTACTTGCAATCTCCTTTTTCTTCATGCCCCTCCACCCTGTAAAAAGCGCACATCATCAGCTGGTTTTCATATTGGTGCTTGGCTCACCGCCTCATCTAGTGTTGCCATTTCTTTGTGGTGTTACAAACTCATTCAGTTTTTTTCCTCCTATCTTAACCATTGATGGAAATTTATTTTAGTATGCTGTCACTCATTCCATGCTCCAGCCATCGTTCTAGTATAAATAGCATACATACGTGGTAGCAGTTCACAGCATCATCGTTAAACTGTACGTGTCATGAACCGAGAAGTTCATAACTTTAAAGCATTACCTAAGCTACTCCCAATTGAAAAAAATTCAACAAAATTAAACAAAACTGAAGCATTAGGAGATAATTTATAAAAGAACAATAAAGAAGAAACTTAAAAAAGGAACTGATTGATTTCATTCATCTATCCATCCTTGTTATCTTCTCGGATCAGGTGACAACAACACATATTGACAATTAATGGATAAAAGCGCACAAATCATAGAAAGCAGAAAAACGAAAATGGAAATAGCTTAATCAGTAATGCGCTTTAACATTTCTTGGTTTCCTAAATTAGGGGTATGATTTCTACCTTAGTTTAGTTGTCTCTTCAATCATTTTGTGCTATTTTCTGAATAGGAAAATCGGTTGCATTTATGGTTTCATAGCTGTTGGAAAATTATATTCCATTATTGTTTGCCAGGACTTTATTTATTTTCTCAGGTTCAGAAATCTGAATCAGAGGTTGCTTTTCCCCGAGTTATCACCACAAGGCCCCTCTGACAGCATGGTACCAATTATTATATATAAAAAAAAGGAGGATTTAGAGGGCCAATTGTAATTCTGCTAATGATAGATTAAGGTGCCACATTTTGTTCCTAGGTTCATTTCAACAAGGGAGCTGCAAATCACAACCCTTGTAAACCATGGGATTTTTTTTTTTTTTTGTGTGTGTCTAAGTGGCCCACAGGCATTTCCTTCATCAAAGCGTGTGTTACAATATTACAAGGCAGGGGTTGCTGTATGTATGCAAAAACCCATTTGAAATGAAAAACCCCATATATCCAATCAGATAGTGCAACATGTCCCGTAAAGCAGTGGCTCTCCCAGTACCCCGGAGTTCACCATAGCCTCCCAAACTATGGAAACTCCATTAATATGTGATACTGGTATGGCTCAAAAAAAGAGCAAGTAATTTACAAACAAACTACTAAAAAACAACAAACATAAAAACACCTCGAGTACCGCATCAAAAGCCAAAAATACCCAAGAGACAATAATTTACCCAAAAATCCAAAAAAGCACCCAAGCTCACGACAGTACCAATATCACCAGAGAGACGGTACCACCTGTACCAGTATCACTATAGAGCCAATGGAAACACATGGAACCACACCAATATCAATATACAGCCAGAATAACAAGACAAAAACCAGGAAACCAGTGCAACACCAAACCATACCAGTATCACTAGAGAGCCAAAAAACAGGAATGCGAATGCAAATAAATCGTACCAGTAGCAGTAGATAGCCAAAAAAAACCCAATGCACTGTTGGGATAGTTATGTGAGTTGTTGCAATATCAGAAATCAGTACAATCAATGGGTATGTATGCCCTTCACATATGAAATCATTTGTCCCATCTGCCCTTGCCAAACCAAAACCATGGAAAATTAAAAAGTGGTTGCAAAGGAAGATGGATTTTCAGAAGGAGATGTGGGGCTTTAACATGCATAGTGTGGTCAGCTCCCTGCCATTCCTCTTCCAAAGATTGTTGTTTTAAGTTACAAACTATAGGCAGAACCAATTAAGGAAACAAAATCTTTTGGCACGTGCCTAACAGCCATAATCAATTTTCACACTAAACCATTTGTCCAACGGCACACAACCCAAAAATGAAAAGGTAAAATAGTAAATAAACAGAACAAAATATACATCAGATTGTAGAAATTTATAACGGAAGTTTTGTCTTTATACGGGAGAATATGTTAACATAAAACCAACAATTGAAGAATCTGCCGGATGCACCAATTTCTCGATTTCTTGAGTGCCGAAGCCACCCTCAATTTGCTTGAGCGACATGCACATGGAATGCAATTTGATGAGCAGAACTAACAAGCTCAAACATGCAGATGTCCCCTTCTCGCAGATTATTTTCTTGCACGAACTTCAACCACGAGCTTCCTTCAATTGATCGGTGGGTCTTCCTGAAGTAGTACCTAACAGGCCAGGTGTTTTCTTTCTCTGGCCGATGAAGCACAAATGTTTGGTTTCGTTCAGGGAGATGCTTAGCAGAGAACTCTTTTGGTACAGCCTGTTTTGAAAATGGTACAGTGAAAAGAAATCTATGTTAGAGCTAATTTGCTATCTAAACAAATAATGTCAATTGCAATTCAGGATAATATAATGTCATTTCTAGGGGTATCTAGTCAGAGGTAAAGTGAGGCATCAAGTCATAAAATAAGAACCAAAAGTTAATGTACACCAAGGATGTCAACTCCAATAAACACATCAAGTCAAAGGAAGTTAAGGCGCTCTACAATTCTCAAGACATAATTTGATATAACTGGTACAATGCAGGGTGTTTTCTACAAATTTCAGCATTTTGATTAAATTCTGATACTTTTTAGGGTATGTTTTATAAGTTCATAAGTTTCTGTACTGTCCCAGAGCAATTCTGAATCATATAAGGGTATTTTCTGTTAAATTTCCAGCATTTTTTACTGCTCTGGATGAATTCTGGTAATGACAGGGTCTGTTATGCAAAATTTAACTCCTGAGTCTCTGACAAGGTTTAGGGACTGAACTGAGACAGGAATTTTTTTTTTTTAGAAAACAGTCCTTGGGCAGGGATCTTTTTGTAACAGGATATAGAAATTCACAAGAGGAATCCTTTTCTAATTAGAAATTCATCAAAATACTAAATTAAAAATGCAGAAAGCCTCTATTCAATTGAAAAGTCTGAAAATTTATGCGAGTTAGAGTTTAGGCAATGGTTTCCTTTTGAAGACCAATTTATTTTGTCATATGATAAGATTTATGAAATAAATTATGAACTTACCGCGCAAGATTTTTTGGTGAGACAGGATTTTTGCAGAACATGTAAAAACAACGGATTCCCAGTTTCAATTTCCAGTGCCAAACAGTTAGCTCTTGTCTTTTGTTCGGCACTCATGGCTCGCCAGTTTTGTGGGGCATAGGCATAGCCGACAGGCACGTCACAATCTATAGTTTTGTAGTTTCAAACATTAGTATTCAAAGCACTACAGAGATTCAAAATTGGTGAAAATATTTCAAAATAGACAAACTATACTAAATTTTTTAAAATGGAAAGAGAATGGAAAAGATCTTACTCGAATGTTTCTGAGTCTTCATTTCACTCGGGTCATCATTTTTCAGCAATCCCATTTTTCTCCTAAGGAGAGCTTGATGCTCCATCACCAGTATAGCAGTCTTGCGTGCCTCTTCTAATGTTTCTTCTTCAACCTCGCTTTCATCAAATTCATCTTCCTCACACACTTCTTTTTCTTCTTGGAAAAGTAAACGCTGGCTGTCAAATTTAAGCCTCTTCTTCACAGGAAGGGAACTCTGATTTTGGCATGGTGACCGCTTTCTTGGACGAGGATTGGACCTACTCTTCTCGGTACTTATATTATATCCCCTTGTCACTCTTTTGATCTGGGAAGAAGATTGCATCATGCTGTCTTCTTCAATAAAAACGGCATTTGCTCCTCCTTCTAAACTACTGCTCTTCTCGTGCCCAAATGGGTTTAATACCCGCACTTCAAATGTGGATCCGCTCATCAATTTGAAAAGCAAAAGATCATTCTGTGAGATGTTATTAGAACTAGCAAAATTACTCCAGCCGGGCTGAAGAACAAGTTTGTTGCCCGACCTGATAAGCCCAACGTGCCATATATCACCACTTGGACATTTGAACTCGAGATTCTCACCAACTAAATCATTGAAGCGCTTCGTGACTTTCTCTGGCAAACACTGTACAGTATGTAAAGTAGAAATGAGAATAATCTTGAGGAAGCAATGAGAATAACAAGAATTTCATGAGTTTCAATTTGTTGAGAAACCCTAGAAATTTGTAAAGCTAGAAAATAACGTCTATACAATTTTTGTAATGTCCAAGTAATTAAAACATTGTTTTATAGGTTACAAGACAAAAGGAAGCTTTTGGCAAGAAAAGTACGAGTTAGAGAACAAAAAGAAGTATGTACGTAAATTTTAATATGAAAAAGGAGAAAACGGATATATAAGAAGCAATGAGATGAAAGAATTGACATGACGGTGCAAGTTTATAGTAAAATTTGACATTAACCGAAGAAGATGAAGAAAGAACATACCACGCTGTGCATGTAAAAACCCGTCATCTCTTTCCGGAAATCCATTTTTGAGAAATATGTCTGACTACAGGTGAAGATATGAAAAGAGATGAAAGGAGATGAAAGTATTGGAAGTAAGCTCTATTTAAGATATCTACCGGCCTCTAAATTTGGAAATAGATGAAATATAGAAAGCTCGCATTAAACAAAGTTAAATTTGGAAATAGATGAAATATAGAAAGCTCGTATTAAACAAAGTTAAATTTGGAAATAGATGAAATATAGAAAGCTCGTATTAAACAAAGTTAAATTTGGAAATAGATGAAATATAGAAAGCTCGTATTAAACAAAGTTAAATTTGGAAATAGATGAAATATAGAAAGCTCGTATTAAACAATTAATAGCTTTGGAGCGCTGAAATTTTGGAAAGCTGTACTCCAATAAGGCAATAACATTATACCGTTCTGCAATATTTAGCCGAATAAAATGAACTTTTATAGGCAACACAAAATGGGTGATAATAAAAGAAGGGATGCGGCGCTAATTCCATTTTTAACTAAGTTGATCTGCACTGCATGAATATTAAAACAACACGCATGAATCATAAAGCGAATCGGACGGCAACGTGCCCTTCTTTCTTTTGTATAACTTGTAATGAGAATGGTGATTAAGATGCTTGATGAACCAGATTGAGCTTGGTTTGTTTACTTTGTTGACATGCAGAGAATAAGGTGAGGCCCATCCACCCGGCCCGAGAACGAAAAAATAACGGGCCTTGAGCCCTGGCTTTCTCTATTAGGGAGGGCAAAATCAAATCTCTACGTGGGCCGTATGAATCTCAAGCCAGCGCCAATCCCTTCCCATCACCTATTTAATAATTTGTAAGCTTTGGGTTATGTTTGATTGAGGTCTAACCATAAGAATAAGAGAGTTTTAAGCTTCATTTTTAGGTAGTTTAAGTTTACTTAGTCTGGGGAGTTCCATTTTTTTTTGTTTCTCCCCTCTTTCCACATCTGTATATTTCTAATTTTGTATATTTTGGAAATGCACCAAAATATGAAAAAAATGAGTATTTACTGTCAACCTCCATTTTGGAAATGTACCAAATTGGTGGATGGTATTGCTAGAGGTGCTACTTTTACTCAATTATTTGGATTGATCCGAAACAGAACCGAATCCGATTAATTTGGATAGGGTATAGTTTAAAAAAATATAACCGATTAAATTATGGGTACGGTTACAAAATTAATAATTTAATATCCAATCCGGATCCGAACCGGAACCAATACTGTAATGGGTAGGATATGTGTTTCATTTAATTATCCGACCCATAACCGAACCGGACCCGATACCCGTATAAATATCCGATAAAATATATATTAATAACTATTAATATATAAAAATACAACTTTGCATATTAATTTTTGCATAAGCCATGGTGAGCCCAGTACTTTTTTGAATGTGAGAAAATAGAATGCAGTCACATATTCGCTATATTTATACACATAGATGGATGCCAAATTTATTCCTTCCATAACAGTTGCATTAATTTTTTAAATAAAAATTATTACTATGAATACATCCTTCAATATTTGCCTTGATATCCTCTGCATAATAATGGAAATTTATTGCTCTCATTGATATGTCTTTTCTATAAATTATTAGTATTCCATTTATAGATTTTTTAAACCATAGAAAAGGAAATCGTCATCTCCAATATTTTACTTTCTAAAAATTATATCTCTTCTTCAATATTTTTATTTTCAAAAGTTATTTCTCTCCATCCTCCTGATTTTTTTGTGACGTATACCCCTCCGAATCCGGAACCGCCCCGTATTTGAACCGGACCCGATAATCTACAAACAAGTTATGGGTATCTATCTACCCAGAACTGAAAGACTGCACCCAAAATATCTACGGGTAGATAGGTATCCAGATTCGGACCCGACTCGAGTTGAAACAAATAAGTATATGGATCGAAATTCAGATCCGAACACTTTTAGGGTACGGGTCCAAATATAATAGTATCCGGACCCGACCCGACCCGATAACACCTCTAGGTATTGCCACTATTTTGGAAACTTGCTTTATTTTGGAACTTGTTGTTAGTTTATTTTATTATGTGGCCTATGTTATTATTATACACCAATTTTATTTAAAGAAATTAACAAAAAGGCATCATAATTTTTTATGAAAAAATTCAGCTATTAATAAATGTACTGGTCTCAAAGGTTGCCTTAGATAATATAAAAGACCTCTTCTCTGTACATAAACGTATTCAATTTCAGAAACGTTTTTTCACCCACTTATTTTAAGAGATCTCATTAAGAAATATTTTAAGACTTACTAATTTTGAGGGATCTCTTTCTGGAAAAAATTTAGTCTATTTTTAAAGAGAGAAGTAAAGAAAACGCTGAAGGTCTCCATCATAAGATTTGAGGAAAACCATTGAAGATCAGTACTAACGCTTCCGCCTAAAGATGTCTTCAATTCAGAACTGTAAGATTTAAATTCTTTTGCTATTTTATTTTGAATTTACGGATTCTGGATTTTTTGTGTTTTTAATTGCAAAACACTTCATGATTTATTAAGTCTATCATTTGGTATCAGAGCAATCATAAATTAATATAAGATGCAATAATTTTTTTTTACGAAATTGATTTTCCATGGTTCATATAAGAGATATAGAGATTCAATTAATTTTATGTATAAATATTTTCTTATAATATTTGGACGAAAATTTTAAAGGAGAAATTTTTTTATCTATTATGTATGCACATATATATTGATGAATGTCATTTGGAGATGCAATATGTTGGAGACCTTTAACCAAGATACATCATGTCATGGATCACATGCACACTTCTTTTTTGATATGGTGGATCTAATACAACTAAGTATGTATGAAATTTCAGTCCAAACTAGATTATAACCAAGCGTTTTGACAATTTGAGCCCAAAAGACAATATGTATATATGTTATGTGGATCACATAGGATTGCATGTGTACAAAAGACAATATGTATATATGTTTCATGAGTTGTAATATGCTCTATACTTCTATGATTTTATATGAATTTATATATAATAATCGGCCCAACGAAAATTTATTGTATATTTTTTCATATAAATAATTTAAACCATATAACATTTTTTTTTAATAATTGGTTGTTATTAATTTTTATCAACTTTAAATTGTAACTGTCATTTTATTAAAATGAATTTTGTGATTTAAGTCACAATTATGTTTTCATATTTAATAAATTATGAACGGTAATTTTACCAATTTTAATTGTTATTATGATTTATTAAATGAATTTATTTATTTTAATTTGTTTCTGCCCAACGGTGATACAAATTAATTTTTATGAGATTACGTTTTTACATTTAATAAATTATGAAGGTTAATTTTACCAACTTTAATTGCCATTATGATTTATTAAATAAATTTATTTATTTTAATTATTCAATTTGTTTCTACCCAACGGTGATATAAATTGAATTTTACACAACAACTGTTATGATAGAACTAAAATATAATTTGACATTTTATTATTTATTTCAATATAATTAATGTTAGTCCCTCTATATACAGTTGATTTAATGTTATTTTGTTATTTGTGGATTTATAGTTGATAATAGTAAGCATTTCATTTTTTCTGAATCTAATGCAGCATTGAATAATGTTCATGCTCAAATCTCTGGAATAGTACCATTGAACGGAACTAATTTTTCCACTTGGAAAGAGCAAATTGAAATTTGTCTCGGTATTCTGGATATTGACCTGGCATTACAAATGAACAAACCTACTATTATAGCAATGAGTACTGATGATGAATAGAATAATTTTGTAAAATGGGAGCAATCAAACCGCATATCTCTCATGATTATGAAAAGTACTATTACAACTTCTATAAGATGAGGTATTCCTGAGAAGGATGATGCAAATACTATCTCCATTGCTAAACAGTATTTGGCTTCTGTTGAATAGCAGTTTAAAAGTACTTCTAAGGCTAATGCAAGCACTCTCATAATAACACTCTCATAATAAAAATGCTCACTACCAAGTATAACGAGACAAGCGGTGTACGTGAACATATCATGATGATGAATGATATGGCCGCAAAGTTAAATGGCATGGATATGGCAATTTCTGAAGGCTTTTTAGTTCATTTCATTATGACTTCTCTTTCTGCACAATTTGGTCCTTTCAAGATCAATTATAATACGCAGAAAGAAAAGTGGAAAATGAGCGAATTAATTGTCATGTGTGTTGAAGAAGAAGAAATGATTAAGGCTGAGAAATCTGACTATGCACACATTGTTGTTCAAAGTTTAAAATTGAAAAATAAGGACAACGGTAAAGGTAAAAACAAAGTGAATATGGCTACTAGTATTAACAAGTCAAGTACATTTGGTACAAAATCCGTGCATGCTCCTAAGTGTCACCACTGTAAGAAGCATGGATACATGAGGAAGGACTTGTGAAGTTTAAAGATTGGCTCACTAAAAAGGGTAATGATTTAAATTTCATGATTTGTGAAACCTTTTTAGTTGATGTTCCCTTAAATACGTAGTGGATTGACACTGGTGCCTCTGTGCACATTACGAACTCATTGTAGGGATTCCATTTCGTGAGGATACTTCAAAGGGGAGAAAGAAAACTTAAAGTTGCTAACGGATTAGAGGCTAAAGTCGAGGCTGTTGGAACTCTTCGTTTGGTTTTGAATAGTGGCTTTATTCTTGATTTGCATGATGTAGTTTATATTTCTAGTGTGATTAGAAATTTAATTTCTATTTCTAGACTTGATGCGTGTGGTTTTATGTTTCAGTTTGAAAATAATGAGTTGAAACTATATCATAACTCTAAGTTTGTTGGTTCTGAATTATTATGTGATAATCTATATAAATTATGTTTGAATTCTTCCTTTTGTGAATCTCTGTTATCTATGAATATTACTAGTGTTAATCATAAATGTGGAGTCAAGAGAAATCGTGATGTTATAAATTCTTTCAAATTATAGTATCGCAGGTTGGCTCATATTTCAAGAGATAGAATGCAACGTCTCGTTAGAAATGAAATTCTTCTCGCATTAGATTTTTCTTATTTTGACAACTGCGTAGATTGTGTTAAAGAAAAATTTGTCAAAGGAAATAAGAAAGTAGCCACTCAAAGTGGGGGACTATTAAAAATTATTCATACTGATATATGTGGTCATTTTCCTACTCCGAGTATTAACGAGCATAAATTATTTATTACTTTCATTGATGATTATCTCGTTATGGTTATGTGTATCTGATTAATGAAATATCCGAAGCACTAGATAAATTCAAAAAATTTAAGGCTGAAGTTGAAAATCAACATAACCTTAAAATTAAGGTAGTGTGATCAGATAGAGGCGGTGAATATTATGGTAGACACACCGACCTTGGTCAAAGTTCAAGCCTGTTTTCTTTATTTCTTCAAGAAAATGGTATTGTTCATCAGTACTCTTTGTCGGGAGATCCTCGACAGAATGGAGTTGCTGAAAGACGTAATTGTACACTAATGGATATGGTACGAAGTATGATATGTAATACTACATTGCTGGATTTTTTGTGGATAGAAGCTATGTAATACTACATTGCCAGATTTTTTGTGGATAGAAGCTTTAAAAATAGCCACACATATTTTAAACCGGGTTCCTAGTAAATCTATTCCAAAAATACCTTATGAACTGTGGACTGGCATAAATTCGCAATTAGGATACTTACGTGTGTGGGGCTGTCCTGCTGAAGCAAAAGTCTATAATCCGCAATTAAAGAAACTTGATTCAAGAACCATTAGTTATTATTTTATTGGTTATCCAGAGAGATCCAAAGGTTTCAAATTTTATTGCCTGTCACATACCACTAGAATAGTTGAGACGAGACATGCTGTATTTTTTGAAGATGGCAATGTAAGTGGGAGTAATGTAACTAGAACAGTAAACCTCGAAGAAAATCAAACTTATGTTCCAATTCTGATAATTCAAGAGGTTACAAATTCTATACCTCTTGTTTAAGAGGCTAATGAAGAAACTCATGTTCATGATGTTCCTAATGATGAAGCTCATGTGCTGTCACAAAAACCCTTACGTAGATCATAAAGAGAGAGAAGATCTGCCATACCTGATGATTATATCGTATATCTTACTGAGGAGGGTTGTGATATAGGTAATGGATATGATCCTATCTCATTCAAGCAAGCTATTATGAGTGATAAATCATCTCAATGGTTAGAAGTCATAAATGATGAGATGAAATCTATGGAAATTAATGAAGTTTGGGATCTTGTTGAATTACCTGTCAGGGTTAAACATGTAGGTTGTAAGTGGGTCTATAAAACTAAAACTGACTCCAAAGGTAACATTGAAAGATTTAAGGCCAGACTAGTTGCTAAAGGGTTTACACAACAAGGTGTACATTTTGATAATACATTTTCTCCTGTCTCAAAGAAAGATTTATTAAGAATTATTTTAGCCCTTGTAGCTCATTATGATTTAGAACTACATCAAATAGACGTGAAAACTGTATTTCTCAATGGTAACTTGCATGAAGAAATTTTTATGAAACAACCTGAAGGGTTTGTTGTGGAAAGCAAGGAGCATATAGCATGTTTGTTAAAACGTTCAATATATGGATTAAAATAAGCTTCACGACAGTGGTATCTCAAGTTTGATGAGGTCATAATCGAATTTGGATTTAAAGATAATACAATAGATCAATGCATATACCTCAAGATTAGTGAGAGTAAATTTATCTTTCTCGTTTTGTACGTGGATGATATTTTATTAGCAAGTAGTGATTTAGACATGTTATACGAGACAAAACGTTTTCTATCAACTCAGTTTGAAATGAAGGATCTTGGTGAAGCCTCTTATGTTATAGGAATTGAAATTTACCGAGATCGGTCTCGTAGGATCTTAGGTTTATTCCAGAAAGCATATATTGAGAAAGTGCTTAAAAGATATAACATGCACAATTGCTCCCCTAGTGTTGCTCCTATTGTTAAGGGTGACAAATTCAGCAAGTTTCAATGTCCTAAAAATGCAATAGAACGTGCTCAAATGAAGCAAATTCCTTATGCTTCAGTAGTAGGGAGTCTAATGTATGCTCAAGTTTGTACACGTCCTGATATTGCATTTGTAGTTGGTATGCTTGGCTGATATCAAACTGATCCAGGAATGGAACATTGAAAAGCTACCAAGAAAGTTTTACGCTATTTACAAGGGACTAAAGATTATATGCTTACTTACAAGAGATCAAATAACCTTGAAGTTATTGGTTATTCTGATTCAGATTTTTCTGAATGTGTCGACAGTAAGAATTCCACATCAGGTTACATATTTATGCTTGCAGGGGGGCCAATTTCATAGAAGAGTGCAAAGCAGTCTTTAAAGGCATCTTCCACTATGCAAGCATAATTTGTGGTGTGTTATCATGCTACTGGTCAAGCAGTTTGGTTAAAGAATTTTATACCAGGACTTCAAGTAATTGTCACCTTATTTTGTGATAATAAGGCTGTTATTTTCTTCTCTAAGAATAACAAATCAAGTGGTGTATCCAAGTGGATTGACATCAAATATCTTGTTATTAGAGACAAAGTCAAAAATGGTACTATTATGATACAACATATTAATACAGAAGCTATGTTAGCTGATTCTCTAACAAAAGCGCTGCCACCCACTCTTTACAAAGAGCATGTTGCCGGCATGGGTTTAGTTAATGTATTATGATTTTGGTGTTGTAAACTATATATATATATTATGTTATGTACTAAGTCTTTAATTATGTATTGACTTTGAATTTATAAATTTGCTAATTATGATGCGCATTTTTTATTTAATCTAAGCAAATTATTTATGAGGACCGAATGAAGATTATTAACCATTGTTGGAAAGAGTTCCAATGCTATAATTAATGGGATCAAATAACAACATTTGTTATTCTGATTACATTAGTTTGGTTTGGTATTTCTAACTGAATAGGTTTACGACTAATGAAAATTATATTGGCCAATTTTGAATGTGTATTTTATTATGTTATAACATTACGGCCAAGTGAGAGAATATTAGTTTTATTTTATTATGTGGCCTATGTTATTACTGCACCAATTTCATTTAAAGAAATTAACGAAAAGGTATCAAAAATTTTGATGAAAAAATTCAGATTGTTATTAATAAATATACTGGTTCCAAAGGTTGCCTTAGATAAAATAAAAGACCTCTTCTCTGTACAGAAACGTATCCAATTCCAGAAATATTTTTTCACCCACTTATTTTAAGTGATCCCATTAAGAAACGTTTTAAGACTTATTGATTTTGAGGGATCTCTTTCTGAAAAAAGTTTCGTCTATTTCTAAAGAGAGAAATAAAGAAAATGCTGAAAGTCTCTATCATAAGATTTGAGGAAAACCGTTGAAGATCAGTACTAACGCTTTCGCCTAAAAATGTCTTCAATTCAGAATTGTAAGATTTAAATTTATTTGCTATTTTATTTTGAATTTACGAATTCTAGATTTCTTGTGTTTTTAATTGCAAAACACTTCATAATTTATTAAGTCTATCACTTGTTTGTTGAAAAAAGAACAGAAATGCTTTTAATACTTGTCAGTATTTACGTCGATTCAATATATTGAAACATATTACATGAACAATTAAGGTTTTCAATCAATGAAGAAATGAATTTTAAGAAAGTCTGGGACTCTGGGAAACTGGTACTAGTTCGGAACCTGCCTCAGTTGGGTACTGATACGGCTTGGGCAACTTGTACCGATTAGGTACCTGTCCCTTTGGTCTTGTCATTCTTCTATCCGCTTTTGCATTTATTTTTAAGGCTTTTAATTTGATAATATGTTGTGGCTTTGTGACGATTCATTGCACATGAATTGTCTCTACAAAGCTTTTCATTGGTTTTGCTACTGAAATTCTGGAATTTTGTTTTCTAGGGGACAAGATGAATTTGATTTTGAATTTTAATATCTGTCTAATGTCCATATTTATATCCTTATCTGCTTAATTATGGATATAAATACGGATACAATTTTAGCACTATCCATTTCGAACCTGTTCCATTTGAACAGTAAATTTAGCAGTTGAAATTAAAAATAAGGATACAAAATTCAAATTATATAAAACAAAAGGAAATAACTTGTTTATCTAATTTGTCATACAACGATTAAATAAAAGTTACAACTTTTCTCCCACACCCTAAACAGCTTTAAGAGAGCACACCTCATTATTGAAAAATACATAACCATGTTTATTATTCATGATATACAAATGCATACAAGTGAGTAACCAAAAATCTTCAATTCAGCAGCTGACCGCTTAGACTTTAAAAGTTTTGCCTCAGATCACTCAAGACTTCTATTATTGCAACCCCCCCCCCCCCCCCCCCCCCCCCCCCCCCCCAACCCCGAATAGTTTCCAGCCAAATTGGGGCATGCAATGCCCAAATCAAACGCCGAAAAATCAACTCATGAGCCCTAGAAACTATCCCTAAGTAGAAGGTATACTTTTCTACATATTAGTTGCATATTTTACAACTAACATAGCATGTGCTACCTCATCTATTAGTTATTGTTACAGAAAGAAAAAGGATGGCTACTTCCAGTACATTAAAGCTCGAGTGATCAGTAGGAAAATTTTAAATGTCAGTTGCCCAATTGCAGAATCAGAAGAAAGTAGGGTACTCACATATTCCTTAAATTACCAATCAAACTTAACCGGTATTGCGCATTCCAGCAGCAATACCCTTCATGGTCAAGATAAGGGTATCTTCCAGTCCAGGTCCATACTCGCTTGTGGCATTCAGTTTCACAAGCTCGTCAGGCTTATCAGAATTAGTGAACTCCTTCGACAAACGCGGCCTTGATGCCTCTGCTTTCAACTGAGGCTCCCTTGCTCTTTTCAAAATGTGAGCTTGGCATACATTCAGGGTAGTTATGTAAGAATCACGCAGGCTTAGCCTCTGCTTCAAGAATGGATCAGCTTCAAGGAGGTTCATGTGACCCGCAACCTACAACCAAAGAAGAAAGAATAATCTGATGAATACAACAGGTACATGATTGTTCAAAGAGGAATGAACAAGTTCTACATTTGTACCCCCACCCACCCCACCCCCCAAATACTGTTCAGTCTTTCCAAATTGTAGAAAAATCTTTTATACATACATCATACTTCCCATTACAGATTATTTTGTTGAATTCTTCATAATTGTTTAGTTTTCAAATTTACCCAATTGAAGGAGACTGTCCACAGAATAATAGGTCTGCAATAGTTCTGAGGTGTAATCTAATCATCCCTTTTCCAAGGGGAACAAATATTGTTACGACAAGGCACAACATATGGACTCAAAACTAGTTCTGAGTTAAAAAAAAAGGGAACTAACTAAGGAATTGAGATACCAAGAGGACGAGCTTCTTTGTTTCCTCGTAGTTGACTCTCAGATGCTCGCCAAAAGATTTCAAGTCTTCCGAGACCAACAGCTTGTCATACAGAGCAGCAATTCCAGGATCTCCTTTGGCAAAAACCATCTCAAGCAAGTCAAGAGTAACCCTGAAGAAAGGCCACTCATTGTACATCTCCCTTAGGGTTTGGATGTTCTTGCTATCCTTCTGCATCACATGCTTGAAAGCTGCGCCAAAGCCGAGCCAAACTGGGAGGTGGAACCGGGTCTGAGTCCATGCAAATATCCATGGGATGGCACGGAGAGATTCAATGCCACCTCTTGGCTTTCGCTTTGATGGCCGGCTGCCTATGTTCATCCTACCATATTCCAGCTCCGGCGTGGCCTGTTGGAAAAATATTGGAGATCATGATTTGATGCAGAAAGTTCTGAAGCTCGACTCAAAAATTAATTTTTGAGAAAACTGTCCATTTTTCAAAATCAAATTAATAACAACAAAAGCGGTGCTCACCAAATGGAAATACTCCACAAAACGAGGATCTTTGAAAACAATTGATCGATACTCCTCAGTTGCCACAACTGCCATCTCGTCCATGAGTTTGCGCCACTCTGGCTTGGGCGAGATCGGTGGATTCATTCCATGCTCCAGAGTTGCTGCGGTGAAACGCTGTAGTGTCCTGAAACACAACCTCTGCTCCCCAAATGACTGCTCGATGACTTCTCCTTGTACCGTAACCCGCAAAGAACCATTGATGGTCTCTGGTGGCTGTGACAGCAAGGCAAGATGAGTGGGCCCACCACCTCTGCCGACTGTACCACCTCTCCCATGGAACATAGTCAATTTGACACCAAACTCTTTTGCAACCTTGACAAGTTCTTCTTGTGCCTTGTACAGTGCCCATGCGGCAGACAGGCGACCAGCATCCTTGCCCGAGTCGGAGTACCCAATCATGACTTCTTGTTTTCGGTCTATTCGATCCAAGTACCCATCAATTGAGAAGAGACGGGCCATTGTAGAAGGGGCACCCTCAAGATCTGCAAGCCTTTCGAACAGAGGGACTACACGTAAAGGTTTCTTGACCTGGCACTCCTGCTGTAATAGTTCCACAGCTAGTACATCAGATGGAACTGTTGCCATGGAGATGATGTAGGCACCAAATGTGTCGGAAGGGAGCTCTGCAATTACTTCAAAAGTACCTGAAGAAATTTATGATGATAAATGATCATCCTTTAGATTATATTTTGACACAGCTAGCTACCGGAAACAGACATATTTGTAGCGGATCAAATGTTAATGGAACCTTTTAGGCCCATAGTATGGTATCACCTACAACTAATGAAAAAAAATTCAGTACCCAAAATAACTTGTACCTACTAATCCAAGAGAAAATAATGTGTTATTAATTTAAGGGTATTTCTCGTGCATCCAAGTTATAATGCACGTTCTTTCTTAACATACATCCAAGGGCTAATATATTTAAACTTTAATGATTTAACAATTTTCCTTTTTAAGAGCATTTTAGTTCGTTTACTTATTAGGAGATAAAGGATTTTAGACTAATTATTAGAGATCAAGTATTTGTATACAAATATTCCTTAATCTAAAAGATATTCAATTTGATATTATCACTTAAAATTACTTTTATGCCCTTGAAGAATAATAGCTATTATTTTTTGGATGTATGCAAAGGTAGGATGCATACATAAAAACCTGGATGTGGGCTAGAGTTTGAAAACCTTTCATTTAAAGTTCAAGCAATTGCTCCAGGGTTACCTTTGAATTCAATAGGATTTTCCACAAATACTTATTTTTGAAAGTAGTAGTAGGCTCATGTCTACTAAAATTTGCCTGTGGAGTATATTGTTTCCAGTTTGTTTCAGCTTATTCTGTGGGTTGTTGTTTGAACTTTACCAATTGGCATCCTTCTGAAGAGAAAAACATAAATGAATTGGCCCAAAGACCGATCCTGTTAAAGTGGTCAAATGACAAAACCAAAGCACTAGTTTCCATTACCTAGAACATCAGCAATTTCATCAGTTTTAGGAAGGTCGGAACCGAACAAAGGGCGCTTGCTCCGAAGCTCAGCAAGGAGCCACTCCTGACGCTTCTCCTCAGACCACTCACGGTATGAGCCTATTCCAAGATAATTCGTGATGGCATCCATCACATCAGTGTGGCGGTCAGATTCCTGGCGAATGTCGAGCTTTACGAGCGTTAGGCCAAAGGTTGAAAGCTGGCGCATGAAGTCTAGGAGGCTCCCATCTGCTATTGACCTGTCACCGCATGAGCATAGGGATCGGTAGCACAACTCAAGAGGTTCAAGGAACTGCAATGCATGACAGACATTCATATTCACTAATGAAGAGATAAACAGAAATACATCAAGAAAAAAGGAAACAGATTGAACAAAGTTGTACTTGTAGTAAGTGAGCAATAAATTTGCATGCTATGGAAAGAAAAGGGTAGATTAAAATTGACATAGAAGTACCTGCTCAACATTAGTAAAGGTTGCACTCTCAGAAATGTCAGATGTGCCCCTTGCCAGAAGTTGGCCTGACCTTTCACGGGTGTTATACAACTTATCCCTCAGATCGCCAAGGACAACACGATATGGTTCACTCGGAGGTATCGGCTTCCAGAATTCTACAGTTGTCCGTAGATTTTCATAATAAATTATTTATCTAAAGTGCAAGTTCAGAGGTGAAATTAATTATTCTTGAAAACATATGTCAAAAGTTTGGCAATATCTCAATCAATGATTGCGATATTGACGGGATGAAGCCCTGAAATACCACAAAACAATCATATATATCCCTTGAACGTAAGAAGTATCTCATGTGTCCCTTCCTGCATATTTTTATTTACCAAAAAAGCGCCTAATCTGCTCTTTAAGGTTTTGCATGATACTTATGTCTCACAATACTTGATGTTTTAAAATGATTATTTTTCATTCTAAATGTTTTATATAAATGCAAGGTTTAGAGGTGAAATTAATGATACTTAATTATGTCAAAAAATAGATCATTCGCAATCAAATATTGCGATTGTGACGGGTCAAGCCCCAAAAAATGGGAAACAATCCTCAACATGAGAAGTATCTCGTATGCCCCTCTATACATTTTTTTTTTTTTCTTTGAGAAGGCTCCGAGCCTCTTATGATTATGCATGGTACTTCTGTCTCACAAGAGTGTACTTGATATTTGGGGGACTCCATAGATTGTTTTTAGCACCTTTGTAATGTTTTGCAAATCTCTTTGCATTACGATCAATTTCATCAGCTCGGACTTGAAGCTCTTCACTACACCGCCACATAGACAGCTATCAAATGCAACAAAAGAAGACAATGGATAATCAATAATTTCTAACTTCAATATGTACATATACGTGTTAGCCCTACCTTGTTATGCAGTCTATATTAGTATACTAAGGTCTCTCAAATGGGCCAATTAAGCTCAATTTCAATTTTACTATCACTACTAGATGAAATCCTTACTCCAAGACTTACTCATACAGGGAAAAACAAAATAATCAACACAAAAATAATTCATGTTCAAATTTGGGTGAGATAGATTGAGATGCCATGCCAGTACTAGACTCAAGTACTGACATTAGGTGGGAAGTGCATAACATAACATATTATATGTATTTCTCTGATAAATTTAAACCAGATTCAATAGAAGTAAAGTTTGATGAAACAGTCTGGGTAAGCTCCTCTGAGAGTACCTCAAACATAAGTTCTTCAATCTGAGAGTTGTACAAGTTTGCTGCCATCATCCTAGCCAACAAAGATACATCTCTTGTGACATCTGGTGTAACTCTTGGATTTCCTGAATAACAATTTAAGTAATTAGTAATTTGCTCTTAGTACAGTAAGGAAATATTTCAATTTCAGCAGGTAATTAGTATTGGTGCCATTTGCCACTAATCAAAAATCAATGCCAGTTTTATAACTATATAAGAACACAAATCTTTAATCTTTTATAAAAATAAATCCAAGTACTCAAAGAGGATATGAAAAAATAAGGGCCAAAAGGTAGAGTTTGCAGTCCCTTGCGAGTTTGATGCAACACCAGTTGTCCAATGTGCTCTACTAAAAACGGCAAAATAACAAAAATAGAAGTAACACAATATATACAAAGTTTAGTATAAGAGCTACCATCACGGTCGCCACCCATCCAAGAAGAGAACTGAATAAGGGGGACACTGTAAGGAATGCGCTCATTGATCCCAATTTTTTTCAGAGCAGTATCGACTCGGCGCAAGAACTTTGGCACTCCCTTCCATATTGTCTCATGGAAATAGCTCATCCCTGCACGCATCTCATCTTGTGGAGTTGGAGGTGTTCTCCTGATCTCGTCAGTTCTAAATGCAGCACGAATCTGCAAAAAGAAAGCACAAAATTACAGCCTCAATATAACCATAGTTATGGATCGACAATCAGTATTATTCCACAATTTGTTGAGTACTATATTATCAAGATTCAAACAAAATTGTCATTTCACCATTTCATCAAACAACTCAACAGAATAAACAGATGTACGAACAGTATGCAATGTACGATTTACATTTTACAAAAAAAAAGGGACCCCAAAAAACCTTAAGACAGTGATGTACCATGCCTCATGATTTAAGCCTAACCCGCCTCTACCCCACTCAAAATGATTTACCAAATTGCCCAACCAACACTGCAATTTTACACACAGAGAGAAGATGGCAAGGCACTTTGCACCTACACCCCATAGAGGCTAACCATAGACCAACTGCCACGACTTCACAAGTGATGGTACAATAGGATATAAAGGGGTAAGAGCAAGAACCTCCCACCAAACCATACAAAACAGTAACCCAAGCTTTCGAACCAGTGGATTAAGAGAGGTACAAAGGAATATTGGGGGATTAAAGCAGGAACCACAATCCAACCAAACCCTATCAAGCTGTAACCTTGTTTCCAAACCAGACAGCCAACCAAGACTCCCTCTTTCTCCCATTCATCTCTGCCTCTTGTGACGATCCAAAAATGATCCATCACTGTTTTTTAGGAATTCTTTTTAATATTATTTAGAAATTAAAAATAAAGAGGAAAATACTAAAAAGAAAAAAATGATAAAAGAGTTTCATTTCATTGATTCCTTGATGGCTTAGATTCTTCTTTTGTGCCAGTACAAAATTCTAGAGAGCAAGCTGCTCTCTCTTTCTGGATGCATTCATGCACTCAAGTGAAAAGCTGAAAACCCTCTCTCATATACCAATATAAGCTCATTTTGGGCTGAACTTGGGCCTAACATTGGGAACAGACTCAACACATATTGAGTCATACAATTACTAAGCTTTGTTGAGGAAGTACAAGAACAAAGGAAGTTGTCTTTGATTCAGAAACTACAGCACGAGTTTACGGATTGTGAAATTAAAATAAGTCAATTAAGAAGTGATTGCCTAGTTTCATAAAATCATTTATCTTTCTGATGGATGGGAGAGTGTAAACAGCAAGGAATTAAGTTATTAGATACCTCCCTCTGAAGTGCTTGATCCAGCTCTTGCTTCTCACTGTTAGAGATGTCTTTGGCACAATACTCTGTCAAGCTACCCCTTATCCTGTATCAAGTGCAGCACATAATGTTCGATCAGGTCCAAATTAAAAATCAATAACCGTGGAACCAAGAGGAAATCACTCTAAGAGCAGGGAGTACATCACTACACGAAGATGGTAAGAAATCATAATAGAAATAAAATAAGTTAAATAACAAACAAGGAATTCAACTTTTAACTAGCCACAAGCCAAAAAGGAAATTCTATAAAACTTGAAGAACCATTGTTTATGTCATTTACGGGAAGTTACAGAATTACAGCCAAAATCCAAAAAATATCATCGGAACAGTCCAGTAATGATATGTACCCATTTTAGTCTTTCCCCCACATGATAAGCCTGGTTTTGTAGACAAACATGGTAGGATAAAAATGGAAGTTTCATTTAGCACAAAGAAATCATAAACTCAAACCTTGCATGCTTCTGGAGCAGAGAGCGGCGGATTGACTGAGTTGGGTGTGCAGTGAAGACCAGATCAATAGTCTGGTTCTTTAGCGCATCAAACACTTCCTGAGGTGACTTCTTCAAATCTGTGACAAGTCGTTTAAGTGTCTCCTCAATATCTGACTCAGTTGGTGCTGACCCTTCATGTGAAAAGTCTCTCTTCGCCAGCTTGTTGCGCCTCCTGTTGTTTAATATTTGAGGGTATCATATACCAGAAATGGTGCTCTGTTGTTACCAGGAATTTGGTCATGCACGACTCGTATAGCTCATGGATAGGGTCATAGGGATACGGGTTTTAAGATTTATCCATGACCAATACCAGTATACTGGAACGAGAGTGTTTAAAAGCACCTAACACCTAATTAAACAACAAAATATTATGGGTTCTGGATCTGACATACTGGCCGATATTGAAGTATAACATTGTATAGAAGTTATTCCCACCTGTACGCAATTTGTACTTCTTCTGCTAGGTTTGCAAGGTTGAGCATATTGGAGAATGAACTAGCAACGACTATGGCATCGCTAGGGTCAAGACTCATCAGCACGGACCCCAGTTCATCTAGCCTTAACGGGTCCCGCTCAGTCTCATACTGTACTGATAACTCATGGCATTCTTGTACCTAATCAAACATTAAATCAGAATCAATAGTTGGTAGATCAATCTTTCATGAAAACATCTAGTGATTTCAGATGTTGTTACCAATTTTGAAATCTCTGAAAGTTTATTGGCGTGAACAGTTTGTTCGAACACATATCAGACTATACCATAGGTGATTTATTCAAAATAATTAATATTAATGTTAGATAAATCAAACTATTTTGACAACTTCGCTCAGACGAGACTAAGTAAACGCCCCAAGGCCTGAGCCCTTATTTTCAAAATATATAAAAGCTAGAACAAGTCAACTCTTTCTTTCCAAACAACACAAGGACAGATGAAGACATTTTAAACTCAAATTTTCAAACATAAAATTTTTCTTTTTGGTAACCGTAAAAAAATAAACTAAAAACGCTACTTTTACTAATCAATGCCTAGCTACTAACAAATCCTGTTTCCAAACTATTTCTTCCATTTTATTTTCATCTTTTATTTCTCAAGAAAAACATCTGAGTTTCAACCTTTTCTTTGCCTACTTCAGCTCTCAATCAGTAACTAATAAGCAACGATCACAATATACAATTATACACCTCAGAAATTCATTAATAGGAGGCATGATAAACTAACAACTAACAAATGAATGCATGTACCAGTTCTCTGAGTTCAGAACCATGGAGATCTTGGAGGATATCTAGGAATCGATCGTTCAGCACAGCATCGTACTCTACCAGCTTGTCGTCCTCTGACACCTTCTCTGGCGCCAGCAGCCTCAGGTGCGCATCTATCGATTGTCGCCTCTCCACCGCCGAATACCCTCCGTCGCCTCCTCCCATCTCTCTCTCTCTCTTGCTCTCACAGACAGAAGTCGAGTTGAACTGGGAGCACTGTGTCTGCTTAATAAGGCAGGGGAATAGGCAAAGGCATTATAGGCATGAGGCAATAGTGGAGAGGAACTTTTCGGCTGGTCTCGGAGCACTACATTATTGAACAACGAGCCTATTATGTGCTTACATGTTCTTTCTGAGATAGTACTCCATGAGTATTCAGAGATCTGTAACTTTTGCTTTATCGGAAATGATCCAATGTCTTTTGACTGAATTTTCTTCCTATGGGCCTCTCTTCCCGTTCGATGACCATTCGATAAGATCTAACGGATCAATAAGTACTAATCAGACGGATGAGATAGCAGTTGACTAGATTTAGGTCCAACGGTATCTGCACCAGATCAATTGTCTCTCCAGTGTTTTGTCACTGTCAACATGTTCGGATATTCTCCTGGTTATTAACTGATTAGTGGGGCCGTGATTTCAGGATATTATATTTTTTTTAGATACACGGTTGAATTGTGCGTTTTTCTTTTCACCAAACGATTCTAATAAGGTTGTTGTCGTATGTAGTACACTTGAGAAAAGCATTTTTGAGTTGTTAAATGGGGTTTTGATGTTTGGTACCAATTATGATAACCGTTAAATGAGAACTTGTCATTATTTGAGAAGAAATGGAAAGCATTTATTTTTATTTTAGTTAAGATCGTTTGTTACATATTTGGTGTGATCTTTTCTGTAACTTTTTTTTCTTAATATATATAATCAAACTATGATATAGCTAGGAAATACATTTTATTACGTAGTTTTGTCTTAACAATCTATAGTTGTAAAATAAAAATTAGATAGAATTTGTTTTATTTTTATATCTTTTGCTAATCTATGACATAAGAAATATATATAGAGGAAAGTAATTAAATTAAATTTAAATAGAAACTGATTAATAATCATTAATTTTATTTACTTTCCAATTTTATATATTTTAATACAAATTTGTAGGCTAATAATTTCTCAATCAAATATATACTTGTTTGACACCATATATTAAGTTAACATTTATATAATATATAAATATTTTTTAAACCATAGGAGGTCTTAGGCCACCCTGGGCCCCTTGTTTTCGTCTTTGTGCGTGACATCATCGTGTTTATAGTTCTAAACATTTATATTGCATATTTGCATCCCATGAACCAAAAAAAAAAAATTACACCATATTCCAAAAAAAAAAACCAAAAAACTATGTTTTTTGAGGAATTCAAAAAATATCACGGTCTCCAAACTAATCTGCAATCTCATTCTCGCACCCCAAAAGAAAAAAAATTCAAATAACGACTGTAATATTAAATATATTTAAGTTTTTTGAGAGGCCTCCAAATCAATTTGCAACCCCCCAATGATGAAGTTGTAAATTGGTTTGGAGGTCCTAGTATTTTTTGAATTTCCTATAATTTGAGGGGTTTTTTTTAAAGTGTATAAATAAAAATTTCAGTTTCATGGAGCATATTATTCTAGGTGAATAACAATACATTGTGTTATTGGATGTACAATAGAATTAAACAAAATACTTCATAATTGCACCTCAAGAGCACTTCCAATAAGAGAAACATATAAAGTATTTTAGTCGAAAATTAAAGTCAAAATTCTTTGATCGGGACAATTTGTTACTTTTTTTTTTTACAATTGTGGTACGAATTCAAGTTGAGTTTTTAATTGATAATATGAAAGGTCCCCATTTTTGCTACCTTATTTTAAAATTGGAATGACGACTTGAACCGAATTCTATCTCTTTAGATAAAATAAAAGTTTAACAAAAACAAAGACAATTTGGATGCTTATAGTATTAAATATTCCCACATGGAACTATACCTAAAAGGTATGTATAAAAATAGTAACCGTGAAGAGAGAAGAATTGGTGAGTTTTATTTTTCAAATAAGAAAGTAACACAGAAATATTTCGAAAAAAAATATTAGAACAGCAGTTATATTTTTCAAATAAAAGTATTATGAGTTTAAATTAATTGATGAGATTAACCTTACAATTATTGAATTAGTTTTAGATAATTAAAAAATAGTAATTTTGTACCTATTTAAAAATATATATATATATTTTTAAAATATATATAATTTGGTATTAAGTATATTTTAATATAGAGGTCATGTTGTGCAGATCGGATCAACTATTTTGGCAAACCGTTAATTAGAAATGAAAATTTTGACCAAGCAAATTTTAATTTATGTAATACATGGACAATGAAATTAAAACAACGTTGTATATGGCTCCTGTACAGAAAAAAAAAAAAAATCAAAGTCTGTTCTGTCAAACTGTGTATCCTTAATTAATCTATTTACTAAATTGTAATTATTCTGATTCTTATTTTATATCGAAATTTTGAATTTTTTTTTTCTTAACATTTAACTCTGATTATGCAACCTTTGTTATTTTTCTTAAAAAAATATCCTACAACGTATGAATAAAATAATTATTTTTTTTAGTGAAATGAATAAAATAATTGGGTTGACCCCCTAATGTCTGATTGGATGTCTGACGAGGAAATATTTTGGGATCTTGTGCCTTGCATTGATTTAACTATGATTCTTTGTTGGATTCTACAGGATTGTAATAATTAAGAAACAATATTTTTCTATTGGAAAACTTCCTCGGAGTCGGAGGCATGTGGATGTGGGGCCACATGATGTGAACAATACTTTTCTCAAGTTCTTTTCAAATATTCCTATGAAAAATGGATCCATTGTGAAAAAGGGATACAGTGTTATTGAATTCATATTACCTTAGCTAACTCAAATTTTGAGTTAAGATCCGGACCGTCCAGTGCTGTAGTCAGAATTTAAATCAAGAATGAGCAAAAAGTTTCGGATTATCGGGGTATCAAGTCAGTGAATAAAATTAACTTATATACTTGAAGCAACTTTAATCAATCTCACTAAATTTTAAATTAGATTTAAATAAAAATAAAAATAAAACATTAATACTCAACAATTTTAGTCAATTATTAGTCATAATTTGCAATTTAATTCATTCGATTGAGTTGTAGTATTGAATTGTGAAAGAACATGGATAGACAATTTAATTTTCAGGAGTAGACATGTCAACATATTTATACTAATTCATACTCGATTTTAAAATTTCAGAAGTAGACAATTGTCTACTCCTGTTACATAGTGACTCCGCCACTGAGATAGTCCAATTTACTAAAAAAACTCCAATACTCTAAAATTTTCATACATTCTAATGCAAATTGAACATGCCAAACACACTCTAAAAAACAATAAAAAAATATACAGATCTTTCTAAAAAATTGCATAAATATTATAAATAAATCCAGCACTATTTAATTGTCTATTATGAATAAATATTTTTTTAGATAATATCTGTAACAATTTAAAAGTACATTATATATATCTAAACACCTCCCTAGAATTTACTTTCATCAAGCCGTCGACAGAGTCTGGTAATAGAAAATGAGACTGGACGCCTCCAGTTATTTTTAGAATGAAGATCATCAAGTTTATCTTTATTTTAAAAGCCAGCGGTTGAAACCCACAGAATTGGTGAGCCTTGAGCGGATTGGGAGATAATCCTGAGGCGCAAATACTTGGCAATTAATACCACCACTGTTTTCCAACAAAGATAAAATAAAAGCATAAAGCCAGAGAGAGAGAGGGAAGAGAAAATTTAATTTATTTGAAAAAAAAAATAGAGACGCTCGGCTTACAAATTTAATCATAGGCTATGTTTGATTATGGCATGGTTACTTCACACTTGAGCACTCAAACAAACTGATAAAGATAATACAGCTTTGACTATGGTCAAAGGCTGTTAGCAATTCTGTTAAGATTATTTGTTAAGAAAGCATTTGTTAGCTACAAAGATTATTTTCTCTACTTCTCAATTTATTGTTTCTCTACATTTGTCACAGACAGTAAGATAGATGGAGTATGAGACGAATTAATTTAGATTTTAAATGGTTTTTTTTTTCTTCAGACGAATTAACTTACTTCATACTTGTTATGTTTTGTTCGTCGGTTCAGTTTGATTAAAATCAAAATAAATTAGGTAAACTAAAATTTTATTTGGTTATCAAAAATACAACTGAACAGACTGAAATAAACTTATCAACCGAATTAAAATCAAACCAAACAAATCAAACTAAATTTTGATTTGTTCAGTTAATTAATAAAAGATTAGTAGAAAAACCAACAATTTTTGTTTATTTTTTTATAGGCTCCAAAGAATTATTTATTTCAATACACCTAATTAAATTAGAATAAAACACAACTCATGAAGTTAAGGTTTAAATGGTATGAAAAAAAATTGCACTGTAAATTTGTAGAATCTAGATTATTCGATAATGATGTATTTCGATAGTTCCGATCACGGTCATTCGTAGTTTATCTGTTAGAATACAGTACGTTATGGGAGAGAAAAAAAAAAAAAAAAAACCTGGTTCATAATGTCCAGAGTCATGTCTCTTTTGCTGTGTATTTAATTAACTGGACGTTAAACGATAACGATTTTTCTATATTTCAAATTTTTTTCGAATTCGTTCACTTTTGTGGTTATTTTTTTTTTATATTCCTATTAATAAAAATAATAATTAGTACTGACTGGGGGTAGCACGGGGCAGACAGGCCCACACACTCTTGGGCCTTGGCAGCCCAATGAGGGTGCGACAGAGGCTCAAAAGCGTAAACTTATGAATTTATACTGTTGAACAGTTTTTTTTTTTTTTTTTTTTTTTTTTTTTTGAGAATTGCCTGTATCTACACACATTTTTTTGTTTTTAGCGGAGATCGAACCCACATCTTCCTTGAGCGAGTGGAGTGTCTTCTCAAACTGCACTAGGCAGTGATAAACAGTTGAACTGCACTGAATCAGATGTCTTTTTTTGTATAGTATTATGTGCTGAAGTTATGAATTAGTTATTTTATCCATCACTGCACTGAAAGTTGCCAAGTAACATAAAGTTTCTAATAAAGGCAATGGAAAAATGTTGTTTTTAGGAATTCAAATATAAGAAAAGGAGCATCCTCTTATTTTTTCATTCGAAGCGTTCAAAATCAAACACACGGCTTCAGTTACATATGATTGGTTTTAATAAATTTTGAACCGTTCAAAATAATTGAAGTCGTGTGATCGATTTAAACAGTTCAGATGAAAGAATATGAGAGTGCTCATTTTCTTAAGAAAAAGAGCAGATTTTGATTCCGTTTTTAGAACCCTTGAAAGTTTATAAATTGTGATATTTTTTAGTGTTATATTACTTATATATATTAACGTGTGTATCTACATACTACAATTCTACATGCATATATGAGATTTTTTTTGTAAAATGCTCAGCTTAGTGTTGTGAACAAAATGAGTCTGCAACCTGAGGTAGTTGTCTCTTCTTGATTTTGAGTTTTAGTGGAGATTAGAATGTTCCGATCAACTTTGTTCTTCTTAAATTTTTTTGCTCCCCTCTGAATATTTGATTTGTAATTCGGATTAAATTTAGAGTTAAAATTAAAATAAATTTCTTCAATTATGATTGGTAATTAGAGTTATAGATTAGAGAATCAGAAATTACAAATCAGAGTATTATAAAGTATAAGTTTAAACATTATTTTTTTATCGAGTATCTAATTAGTTAATAGGTTCAAACCCGATTCAATATTTTTTTATCCCCTCTGACGAAAATCCTAAGTCCGCCTCTGTCTGCAACCATTTTTATATTTGTGTATTTTTTTTTATTCGGACCTCAAATATATGTAGATCGTGTTAAATTTAATGTAGATTATTTTTTTTTTAATTCTTTGAGTATTTTTAAGATATCATTTAGAAATGTATTGTACTGTATAGTTCAAAGTTTGCTTGATTAATTATTACCTATATTTTAAATTTTAAAAAAAAAAACTGTTACTAAACAAGTTTAGTTAATATAAAGTTCCTATTTTATTTTGTTTGTACGGGAAATTGATGATTTTAAGACAATATTCTCAAAAGACGTTTTGTGTATCATCATTTTAAATCATTTGAATTCATAGATTGTGTTGTATTAATATGCTAACTTATTATTATTCTTATTATTTAAAAATTTAAAATTGGCACACAGATATTGAAATAATTTCTTTCTAAACTCAAACTTATTTCAAATTGTTATTGACTATTTTTATTACAAGTCTCTTAAGATTAATTTTTAGTTTTAATTTTAGATATTTACTTTTAAATTATCCCTCAAATGTTGATTTTTTTTAATATATTTTATTGATTATAAATAATATAGATACATTTTTTATGTCAAAGATAATCCGTACGTAATACTCCACTACAAGAATAACAATTAGAAAAAAAAAATTCGCTAATGCAATTTACCAATCTTATTATCAACTAAATGCAACGGAAAAATTTACACAATCACACCTAACACACTACATAGTTGACGGCTTGAAGCTCTTCTATAGGTAAATGTAATAGTAATTTATTTTACAATTCGAGATACACGCCTAACAATCACACCCCCAAAATATCCCTTATTAATATCATTTTAAAAAAAATCCTCTAAAATTGAGAAATTTAAAAAATACCAAGGCCTCTAATTCAATTCTGCGGCCCCATTTTTAGAGGAACCACAAATTGAATTAGAGACTTCAAAAATCTAAATATCAATATATATATATTTTTGAATTTTTAGAGGACCTCCCAAAAATGAAATCGCAGACTGAATTGACTCTGGTATTTTGAAAATTCCCCAGAAATTTTTTTTTTTTTTGGAATATAGTATAAATAAAAATTGGGGATTTCTCTAGCATAGCCACTTACTCATCCCCTGGAGCAAGCCTAACTAGTTCACATTAACAAGCACCATACAAACATGAGTAAATAAAAACAACAGATAAACAGCATGTACCTTGCCAAATAATAGATGCTTATTTCATCTACTACTAACTAATAAACAATAATATCAATTTACATTACATGAAAATAAGCTATCATCTTATAACTAGAAAGAATCCCCAAAGGTAATCAAGTTCACGAAAAGAAGTAAAAGAGTAACCTAGCAAAATATAATTACATGCAAGAGAAGGGTGCTATACACATATTTTAATGGAGTATAGAAGAAATATATGGAGTGGAAATGGTGCCACATATGATTGATTACATATCGCTCCAACTATCATCATCACAGCCATCATCACTGCCAACAAATGCCTGGCATATCATAAAAAATAATTACAAAATGCCAATATTTCTAATAAAGCTCAACGATAAAATGGATTATTAGCCATAAACCATGAATTTCAGATTCTACAAATATAATAGAATACATGTCTTCCGGCGAACTGAACTCTGCAATTCTTATCAAAGAAAAACAGGTTTGACTGACACTGTTCAAACAGGATTAGGTCAACTCAACGGTATCCCTGTAGCACTTGCTGTTATGGACATGTATGCATGTTCCTTCCAGTACAGTTACAGCTATAGTGCAATATTTGTCTGTTATATCAGATATATACTCATTTACCTAGTATTTGCCTGATATCATTGTTAACTTGACATATAAAACAAGGGTCTTCTGCAAATTTACATATTATCTTATTGATATGTCAAAAAAGCATCTGACATTTCTTAAATTTGCAACTCACAGCTTATTTTCTTGGGAAATTTGCAATAATACCAACCTTAGAAAATTAACTTTTACTACTATCAATGCTTACTTGACTTCAGTACTTGCTTTTACTTACAAAGCCTGCTAACAATCACTGGGAGAAAATTATCCCAGTGAGCCAAATCATTTCCCTTTTACTTGTGGGTTTTGTAAAAAAGAAAGTTCATTATGTTACGTGTAGGCACAAAATTGTCGATTGAAATATGCTTTCCAATCACATGCTCCCAAATATATTGATTACTAGTCACTATTTGCATATATGAGAATTGCAGCATGCTGTTATCAAAATTACAGATAAATAAATTTGGTGCAGTTTCACCAAAAAGTCGAAAGATACAAACATATCTAAAGAATTGGTTTTTACATGACTATAGAAAAAATATAAACAAGGATCAGCACATGAAAAAGATACCTGGCGAATTGCATTGGCTTTCTCAATAATGGCAGAAACGCTGGTATTGGTGGGAGTTTCTGATGAATCAGGCTCAGGTTTTGACTTAACTGTGCGCCTCAAGTTGAAAGACTGCAGAAAGTAATAAATAAATAAAAATTACTCCTTCAGTGATGATGACGTATAGGTTGGGTTAGGATTCACCCCTACCCATGGATCTAAATTGATTGTAGAACCTTTTTTAAGTGAATTTAGAATGATTTAAGATTTTGTATTGTCAATATTATTATAAGCCGACACTCATGTAAAATTTAATAAAATATAAGAAACAAACTAGCAATAAAACTTGCTTTGAAAACATGTTACTCGTCTATAATTGTTCGTGGGAATATAATTACATAAATAATTTCACAATGTACACACAAGGATATAATTGTATCTGTATAATTGTGGATCATCCCAGAAAAAAGGTACCAGCTTTTGACTAGATGAGGTAAACTTAAACAATATTAGTTGGATTACCTTATTTCGAATTTGATAAAGCAAGTCCTCCCTCTCATCCGGGTCTTTAGCATCAGAACCATCTTTTTTAGGCTTCTCATGCCCACTGGACTTCTGTTGATCAAGCTAAAGTACAAGAAAATAATGTTAATAATTAATATAAAGAAAATGAAAAGAGAGTTCAAGCTAGGAACCAGAAGTTAAATTACAGTCCCAGCTACTATAAATCAAGCTTAACTTTCTTCCAAAAGAAAAGTAAAACAGACATGGTTGCACTTGCAATTTTTTATTAGAAAGAAAGAAAAAAACTATGGAATCTATACTCCATAAATTGGCTGGGTTTCAAAGCTTCTTAGCTTTGCCATGTCACCTCTTAGGCTCTTACTATCAACCATTTGATTCACTTCTCTCTTTTTAACTATCTTAATTGGAGGGCTAAATGTATCTTGCTTCACTCTTTTCTTTTGCGATTACTCTGTAGAAGTTTTCACCGCATCTTTGGTTTCATTAAAAGTATTCACACTTTAATGGGAAATTCAGAAGTATATTGAAGTTGAAATTCACCTTTTTCTTGTTCCAATGGATCACCTCTCCTTCTAGCTTCATTTCTTCCAAAGGTGTGTGGTTTGCTTCCCTGTCCCTCTTGGGCTTCTCATAATGAAATCACCAAATATGAAGAATTAGATAATACACTTAAAAATATATGAAGAATTTTGTAACAACGAACCAACAAGAACATATTCCCACACTTGTAAAAGTTGCAATATTATTTCATACTGTTCCATACATTTACTAGTATCAACAAATACAACTTTAACACTTTCAACTTGTATTGAGTTATAGAACTTAGGACCAACAATACATTCAAACAAAGAAAACACAAGCCCATTACCACAGTAACTTAGTAACCCTTACTCTGGTATATATATTGTATTGTATTGTATTTTCTTTCTTTTCTTCCTTATTTTCTTTATTTTTTTTAGCATTCCTTTCAGAAAATAAATTTTAAAAAGAAGTTGTATATCTCACCTCATTACCGCTGAGCTTTGGCTGGAAAAAACCCGCAGATACTGCAGGTGGTGGAGCCGGGGGCACACAATCCTGCAGGTGTGGCACCTGACTAGTGTTTGTATCTCCCATAGAAGACCCTGGAGGCTGATTAGGCTTAATCAGCCTCCATTGAACAGGTGGCAGGGGCGGCGGCGGCGGCATCTGGTTCTCATTCTCCAAAACAATATTCAAATTCAAATTTCTATTCAGATTAGACACTGTTTCTATCCCTTGAAGGTCGGCCTGCTCAAACTCCATGTAGTTTGAAGCAGAAGCACCACTGGGTGATGGGATCTTCTCAGAATAATCTTGAATCTCGTCTGGATCCCACACATCAGAGTTGGAGAACAGCCTTGGAGATAGGTCCTCTGAGGAATAGGCATATGACCGACAGAATGTGTCTTCATCTGAGTCTGACCCACTATCAGCAGGCTGACGAGCAGGGCCCGGAAGGATCTGAAAATCAGGAAACGCTGCATCATAATTCATACCCTCATCTAAATTTGAATTCAGATTTCCATTCATGGGGTGGAAGGAGATTTTCATGAGTTCGAGAGGAGGTGAAGACTGGCCAGTGGAATCACGAGGAGAACCCTGTAGCGATCTCCTAGCATCAGATTCAACACTGCTAGCATGAGCAGCTGGTTCAGGGTAGGACAGGGAAGCAGGAGAAGGAGAAGATGAGATCCTCTTTTGTAGAGTATTAGTAAGGAATCTCTGAGCAAGGCTTGAAAAGCTTGAGGAGAGGTTCTCCATATCATTACCCTTGTTTTCATTGCTGGGGTTATTACCATTCATTGTAGAACTACCAGGAAGGGGGGTATCTACTTCTTGTGATAAGTTTGAATTAGGGATGCTTCCATTTGCTAAAGGCACAGCATCTTCCGTTAAATTATTAACTGATGCAAAAACCGGCGGTTTTGATGGCTCAAGCCCAAAAAGGCCTGCATTTGTCCAGAGCTTAGCTGAAGAGACATTAACAAAAGGAACCTTTTCTATGTTGGAGCTTTCATCCGTGGTAGTATCATGCACACCGTTTACATGAATAGTCTCCAAATCGGAAAATGAAGTTTGCATCTCGTTTTCCACTGATTCAGCAGTAATGATTGTGCATGCACCCCATGGTTCCTCTACACTTCCACGGGGATAATCAATTATGCCATTTTTAACATCGGATTGTATTGTGTGATCTGGTAATGGATGGTGTAATGGTGATGCAGCTAGAGGGGGAACTTCAGAGTGTTGCAGGAACTCATACCGCCTAGAAGCATTTCTGGGTTTGATTTTAACCCTAGGAGAATTTTCAACAGATGGCTCCTCAGTTGGATCCAACACATCAGCTTCCAGAGGTACTAAATGCTCTGAGAAATCAGTAGGGGCAATGTTGGAATATTCTTGAGATTCATCTCGTGAATAATCAGAAGTTTGAAATTTGGTCTCTTGGGAATTCATGAGAGAACCCTCATTAAGAACCAAGGAGCTGATTTCAGGGGAGGCAATTTCAGAAATTTCTTGGGATTGAGGCTCTCTCATAGATACAATTCCATTTCCAGACCACCCATCCTTTGGCGATGCATCATTAATTTCACAAACTTCCGAAGATGCAAATCCTGAATTTCGTGGGGATTCATGCTGCCTCGAATAATTTCCATTTCCAACTTCTGACCTCTGAGAAGCCAACAAATTATCTGAAGGAACAACTCGGAGAACATCTGAGGATTCATTCATTGGTTTCACATCTGATTTGGAACCTGAGTCATGCAATTGATTCACCTCCCACTTGGTATGAAATTCCGTTTCCGTTTCCGTTTCTGATTCTAACGTATTCAAAGCATCAACATAGTTTTCCGTCTCACTGACGACCTCTTCAGTATTAGCAGTCACTAGGGTGAGAGGCAATGGCAATTTCCTACTATCAGGCGAGCTATCTTGGTTACTGAACATGGGACCTACATGTACCTGATCCATTATCACATCATCGCAGTACACAGTGCTTGTTGTTGCAACTACTGGGGTCTTTTCATCCCATTTGATTGAGCGAGTCGGCGATAATGGAACACTAACAAGTACCCCATTTGAGTAATAATCCGTGTCTTTCTCTTCATGTTTAACAGATGAAGAAGAAGGATATGCAGTTTCATCAGGTAATACCAATGGACCTGAAACGGGATCTGGATCAGCAACCTGCTCCACAAGGCTAAATCGAGACTTTGAACCCAAGGAGGTGGAACGACTAATCATATCCTGGTTGGATCGCACATCGGGTATGGATCTGTTCTCGGACATGCTAGCTGTGTCAGAGCTTGGAGATGTGAATCGCCTACAAACAAGTAACAACAATTTGTTAAGATTTTCAAATAAACCGTACAAAGCAGTGCTTCCTGTCCTCCATATGGGAGTCAACTTTTCTATGTTGGTGTGTCTGTTATTCTTTCTAGCTTAAGCTGGTTTGGAGCAAAATTTTGTAAACTTGAACCACTTAAAAATGGGCCCAAGCTTTTGATAAAAGATTGTGAATTCACATTTATTTTATCTTATACCATAACAGCCCGGTCTGTGTTGTATCATACAAATAAGCTGCCATACAAATTATTCTTGAGGAAACAAATATCAACCACCAAAATCCAGAATTCACAATTCAACTCGCTATTGAAACAATCTGGTACAGTGCCACCTGGCCAATTTCCATCATGTTGGGTCTGAACTTTCAGTTTATTCAATTTTCATTATGTAGGTTAATTAAAAAAATTAGCCAAAAAAGAAGAATAGAAAGTTAGTAAATCACTGGTTGTCGTGTTGCGATGCAATAAGCATGTCGGGAAGTGCACCATTTCTTAACCGAGAGTTGCTTGGTGCATTGTGTAGTTCACCATTCCTAGTACGAGATACTTTTCTCTGTCAAAAGTAACAAAGGTACACCAATTTAGCAAACTATTGACTCACCTCAATTAGTGATTGCAGTTACTGATGGACCAGTGTCAATTTCTAGGCACCCTCTTGAAAAAAAAAAGGTGACAAATACTGGTAGGCAAGCTGGAATCTAAAACCCAGTTTTCTCTTACAGTTTTGTCAAATTTTTATGGTTAAAAATTAAGGAAAAGCATGCAGTTATTAAAACAATTACCTTAATTTTGTGATGCTTCTCTTTATGGGCATTTTCCGCATTTTTTACCTTAGATAACATATCCCACGCTTTCTCAAAGAAGGTTGGATCAGAGTACCTTTTTACGCAAGCACCGGGACCACCATTATCAAACCTTAAGAAACAAACAGAAGTTGTTACATTATATGAAGACGAGCGATTTCACAAAAAAAGAAAATAAATCCTGATTGATAAAATTGAAGATCAAGATATTCTGAATTTTAGATATTACTTGTCAAGTAGATAAAGGCGTGGTGGGTCTCGACATTCTTCGTACGAATCCATCATAAAACGGGGCAAATCACTTGACAATAAGTGGCTTTTCTCAGTTCTTACATGAGCATGCCATTCACATCCTGTGTTTTACATATATATTTCTCATCAAGTAATTATTCAACGAATATATTTCATAAATTACTCATCCACAATTCCCATTCATCAAGCTTAATCCCAAGTCAGACAGGTCGGCAGTATAAACTTTTTTTTTTCACTAAAAGAAGGGGGAATTTTATGCATGCATTGCAAGACCATAAAAAATGCCACATTTCCCCGCAAATAATAAATGTCATGTATATTTATATCCCTACAAAACAAAGAAGATTGTTTCTTACAAGACCACAAAGTATGTCTCTTTAAAACAATTGCTTCTCTCTACACAAATGAGAGATAAAATAACAGAAAGTTTTGGTATACCTAAAGAAATTAGGTGAGCAGAAGAATCCACATAAGTAAAAAATGAAAAAAAAATTACCTGGTACATAGGCAAGATGGATATGGCTTTTCTGCCCTCTGATGGCTTTCTCAAGTGATGGCAATGCTGCCTCTATGTTTCCAACACGTGTCATGACTTTTCGTCCTCTTGCTGATGTGGCTATGGCCTGCTCATGCAAATCTTGAAATATCTCTGCCGCAAACCTACAGAAAGATAAGAAATCAGTACAAAGCTTAACTGCTATCTGTCACCAGTATACCACAGCACCAAATTTTACTTAGATCCCATGCATGGTTTGACAAACACCATTACAAAAGACAAAATTCACAAACTATTACCTAGAACTACTAGTACTCCCTTAATTTTTTTTACCATATATGTCCATTGTTTACAGCTAGAAATTGGATCTTTTTGCTTGATAGCACTGATGCAAACTTGCTAAAATGCCTTGTGGCTCAGTACAAAAACTTGAATCTGTATCTCAATTCTGTGCCTCAATAGCATGCAAAATAACAAAAACTTGAGGAGAGAGAGTAACCCCCCCCCCCCCCCCCCCCCCCCTCCCCCACACACACACACTACATGACAGCAAAAATGCCAAGAGACTGGAAATTAGCAATATATCTCTACCATAGAGCGTGTAGAATTTCGAATGGCAATACCAATACCTGATGAAATCTGACAGACACAACAAAGACTCTTACTGATTATCAATTGCATTTTCCCAACAAAATTTTTACAAAAAAAAAAATCTCATCACCACAAAACCCGGGCCCAAATAAATCACCAAAAAAAAAAGGAAAAAGAAAAAATGCTTGTGTAGAATCGCACATTACTTGGCAATTACATATTCTTAGTTCAAATCTAACTATAGCAACCAAACTGGTAAATCGGATACTATGAGAAATGGGATAAGAGACTCGACTGATTATCAGCAATCAATTCCAGATTTTCCTGAACGAATTAATCAGTTCCTTCCGCATGCTGTTTCTCCCAATTCCAAACTCCAAACAGAACCAAAATCTTTCGAACACACACATTTCGAATAAAAAAACAGAGAGAGAATAAAACTAACTCAGCAAGATCGCCAAGCTGGCGCAAGATCCCAACCAATCCAGCAACGGCGACGCCATCTAAGACCGCCTTGGGATCCTCCCTTTTGACGGCGCTTCCGTAGAGCTCCGGATCCCCTAGTCCGTACTCATTTTTCACTTGAAATCTCAGCAATGGCATTCTTCAACCTCCCTCACTCACTGCCCACCATTAACAGAGACATACACAGAAATAGAGCGAAGATGGAGAAAGCTCAATGCTTCTTTCCCAAGTGAGAGACTTGTGCCGAGTGTCGCTGTCAAATTGGGCTTTCGGCTGTTGTTCGCGTCACTGAAAACAGTTGTTGCTGTTTTCGCAAGTCATCGACATTTTTTCTCTCGTTTTCTCCTTTTTTTTCTCTTGGATTTTTCTTCTTTTTCAGATATTTTTTCCTCTTTGATTTGATGGTAGCTTTATTTTTGTTTTTCCGAGTTGCGACACAGCGACAGGGATTCGGGAAGAAGGTAGAAAGAGGGAGTGAACACTACTAGATGGAATTGAGCTCCTCTCCAGTTAATGAAATTATTGGAGCATCCTCAATCCTTAGATTTTTGACACGTGGACAACAGTCCATCCAATGGCGCTGTTGCAATAGTGAAAAATGCAGTTGACATATTTTTGATCGGCAAATCATTGAAGTAGAAAAATTGCAAGGAATTATGAAATTTGAAATATATTTTAATTCCTCACTGTTTTGTTATTTTGTTATGTAATTAACAGTAAAAGAGTGGAATAGTGAAAGAGTATTATTTTGTTACGAATTTTATTTTTTCTCAAAAATATATCGTATAAACTTTAAACTTAGATTTAAGTAGCTCAATAAATTAGTTATATAATAAGTTTGTAGAATACTAATTTTTACTATTTTTAGAATTTTTTTTACTTTTTTTATGATCTTATGAAAGATGACAAAAAATTGTCAAAAATAATAAAAATTAGTATTCAAAGGTCAAAACAATTGCTCATAACAAATGATTATAACAAATGATTGCTTAATGAAAAGTGCAAATAAGTAAAAATATGAGCCAGCTCGCGAGCTCGTGAGCCGAGTCAAGCAAAGTGTTTACATGAGCCGAGTCGAACTGAGTTTTTTCTTTTAAAATCAAGCCGAGTTGAGTTCGAGCTTTTTTAAGTTTTGGGTCCGATTCGTTATGAAATATTAAGCCGCTCAACTCATTGATTCACGAGCCGGCTCGACTCATTAGCAGCCCTAGCTCAATGAGAAAAGCAAAATGATTCGGCTCTAACTCGGCTCGCTTTTGAAATAAAATAATACTAAAATGACTTTAGGAAAAAAACAAATTTTTGAAATTCAATTTTTTTTTTAAATTTAAAAAAAAAATTGAAATTTGGAAAAAATTTGAAATTTGAAAAACTATGAAATTTGAAAAAAAAAATTTGAAATTTAAAAACAATTTAAAATTTTGAAAAAAAATGAATTTGAAATTTGAAAAAACATTGAAATTTGATAAAAAAAATTAAAATTTGAAATTTATCCGCATAAAAAATATAAAAATTTGAAATTGAAATTGAACTTTGAAATTTATCCGCATAAAAAAATTGAGCAGTAGGTTAGTATTGACTCCCTCAAAATCAAAACAATTGCTTATAAGAAATGCTTACTTAATGGAAAGTGCAAATAAGTAAAAAGATGAGCCAACTCGCGAGTCGAATTGAGTCGAGCCAATTGTTTGTATAAGCCGAGTCGAGTTGAGCTTTTTCTTTTAAAAGCGAGCCGAGTTAGAGCCGAATCATTTTGCTTCTCTCATTGAGCTGAGCCGAGTTTGAACCGAACCTTAATCATTAGCAGCTCTAGTAAACAAGTTAAATTTATCTCTTGAAAAAACGAATTTCTCTATTTCACCTTTCCCGTGAAAATAGAAAATTGGGTTATAGAAGAATAAAGGAGGGATTAAAATGCAAAAAATAGGAGTTTGATTACAAAAGTTCAAACTCAATTGCACTATTCTCAATTTCTCCATTTCACTCACTTCTTTTGTTTAGCGGAAATAGAACATTTTTTTCACTCATGTTGAACGGACAAAAGTACTGTAGAAACGATTTTTATTTTTATTTTTCATGCTACGGTATTATACATAGCTTACTAAATATTAATATTCTTATTTTCAAATAGCCGGCCTGAATGGTTAACATGATTTTTATGAAAATGAACTTTCAAACTAAAGTTTATATTTTAAGAAAAATTACTATCTTTTATATAGATAAAAAAAATCACTAGTTTTTAATAGTATAGAATCTTTATATCAATTGATTTTCTCCTTAAATATAATGATATTTTAATATACAACGAGCTATATTTTTTTTTTTTTACAAAGAGACAGAGAAAATAAAGTAAATTACTGACTATTTAAATTTTATTTGTCATATATAGATAGAAAGAAAGAAAATGTCGATTATAAGATTAATATCGGACAATGTGAAAAATAAAGAATAATTATTTTAAAGGGATGCTTAATAAGATGTACAAATTTGTTTATACGAGTATCTCTTTCTTCAAAATCCTCTTTCCCATCTCATATAATTAAATCACAGTCATTATACTGTACATTTTACAGATGATGTCTTCCTTTGCGTATTGGAGGAGATAGGAGTAGGTCTGATGTCCATTGGATCTGCTTTTAGGTTCGATGTGCTCTATCATCGTACGATCATCATTAAGATTTGTGCGCACAGAAATTGAGAAAAAAACACAGATTTTAATACATAGTGCACGAATCTTGATGCAATTGGATGTCACAATACCCATCGGACCTACTCTGACTCCGTATTGGAGAGATACAATGAAAAAAAAAGACAATCATGCTAATTTCGACTGTATTAAACTCAATTCGGTACCTATAAAATTACTGAAAAACCGTTCTGAAATTCGTACAAGGTTAAAAAAACGGTTCAGATTTACTTATTAGAATTTAGGGATACGAATTCCAGCTGGATCTTGATGAAAGAAAAGATAATTCTAATAAATATTAGTTGAATCAAACTCAATCCGGTACCTATGAAAGATACAGAGAGACCGTTCTAAAATTTGTACAAGGTTAAAAAAACAGTTCAGTTTACTTATTGCAACCTTGGGATACGGATTCGATAAACAAAAACTTTTATGTACTTACAAATCCATTATCGGATAAAACTCTTGCCACATGGCACAATTTTTAAAGGGACCGGAATGGTCCATTGGATTGATCAGACTGGAGATGAGACGAATCCCTACTATGCTGGTCTTGGTGGCGTTACTGGCGTCATGGCGTGTGTTTTGCTGCGCTTGTCGCGGAGAAGTCGCCTTCTCCAGTTTCTGGTAATAAGCTTTGATTGAAGTTCCCAAAATGTTACCAATAAATGCTGGGTCTATCTAAGGACTTAGTTTGGTAAACAAGACAAGATAAAGTGGCCGAAATTAATAACAGAATAGTACTTATTTCTTTTGTGCCGAATAAATAAAATGTCGGAATAATTTAACCTTGCTAGATAGTATGGGGATTTTTTTTTATAAATAAAATCAAATTAAAATATTCCAACGAAATAAGTATACTAGATTTGGTTTTTATGAAAAACAGCTCTATCGATCGGTGAAGGCAGTTTAGTATGCCAACCGCAAGTGTGATGGAGCAAAAAGTTTCTGCCTCCACCGATCCACAGGATCAGTGGAGCTATTTTTCATAAAAATCAAATCTAACGGGCTTGTTTTGTTGAAATATTTAAATTTGATGCTATTTAAAAAAAAAATCTAATATGGGTCCACTTTTAATTATTTGTTTTTTTAGTAAAACTAGAGTGTTTTTCAGTTCACTAAGTTTCTTTATGAACTTATCTTTAAAACATATTGAATTAGTTTCAAACGACAAATTTAAACAGTTAACTCATTTACTTTATGAGTGATGCGTCTACATGCGAAAATTTTAAAGTTTCAAATTAATTTTGTGTAAAATCAAGTTATAAAAACACCAAGAAAATGAATGCATTAAATTTAATTTATTTTCTAATTTTGACCACTTAATTTTATACTAAATTAATTTAAAATTTTGAAATTTTCACAC
>CAXKVR010000176.1:0-54316 GCA_964058845.1 Carex sylvatica
AAAAATTAAACTAACCTATTTTAAAAGACCTATGAAAATTAAATCCGAATTTTGAAAAATAAATCTAATCTATTCAAAACAAATATAATCACTTCACATATTCAAATCTATAAAACTAACCTATTTTAAAAAACAGAAAATTTAAAAACAGAAATTAAAAAACAGAAATTAAAAAACAGAAATTAAAAAACAGAAAATAAAAAACAGAAATTAAAAAACAGAAATTAAACTAACCTATTTTAAAAGACCTATGAAAATTAAATCCGAATTTTGAAAAATAAATCTAACCTATTCAAAACAAATATAATCACTTCACATATTCAAATCTATAAAACTAACCTATTTTAAAAAACAGAAAATTAAAAAACAGAAATAAAAAAACAGAAAATGAAAAACAGAAAATAAAAAACAGAAATTAAACTAACCTATTTTAAAAAACCTATTAAAAATAAATCCGAATTTTGAAAAATAAATCTAATCTATTCAAAACAAATATAATCACTCCACATATTCAAATCTATAAAACTAACCTATTTTAAAAAACCTATTAAAATTAAATCCGAATTTTGAAAAATAAATCTAACCTATTCAAAACAAATATAATCACTTCACATATTCAAATCTATAAAACTAACCTATTTTAAAAAACAGAAAATTTAAAAACAGAAATTAAAAAACAGAATTTAAAAAACAGAAATTAAAAAACAGAATTTCAAAACAGAAATTAAAAATAAATATAATTATTTGACATATTCAAATCTAACATAAACTAAATAAATCTAACATATTCAATAAATCTAACAAATCTAATTACTTAATAAATTTAACAAACCTAACAAATGACAAATCTAATTACTTAATATTCAATAAATTAAGCATAAACTAAATGTACTCTACAAAAATAAATTAATCTAAAATGAAATAAATGTTACCTTTAAATCTCGCGAAAATTTTTTGCGGAAGGTGCCGAACTTTGTAATTCCGTTTGCAGATTTGTGTAATGAATTAAATTTACAATTATATTTTTTTTTAAACAATAAATTAAAAAATAGTGAATAATTAAATTGAAAAATTGAGATTGAGAGAATGAGAGATGAGAGAATGAGAGTGTGAATTTTTGGAGAGGAAGATGGGGTATTTAAAGAAAATATTGGGAGGGAATAAAATTTGAAAGAAGAAAAAAAAAAAAAAAAAAAAAAAAAAAACCCGACGGGTGACCCGGGTGGGTCCGGCCGGTCGGGTTTGATTAGACCGGTCCGGGCCCGGTTGAACCGGCGGGAATTTGAATTCAAAAAAATTTGAACTCAACGGGTTGGGTCGGGTCAGATCGGGTCCGGGTCAGGTCGGGTCCGGGTTGGGTCGGGTCCGGGTCGGGTCGGGTCGAGGTCGGGTCCGGGTCCGGGTCGGGTCGGTCGGGTCGGGTCGGGCCGGGTCGGGCGTAAATCGGACCGGGTTTGCTCGGGTTTTGAACCAAATAACCGTACCCTACCTGTTTTTTACCCGTACCCGTTTACCCGACCCATACCCGGGCTCGGGCACGGGTAACCCGGGTACCGGGCACGGGCGGGTACGGGTCGGGTCCGCCCTTGTGGGGTATTTGCAAACCACTATTGGGACCAACCGGATTTTTTTTTAATTACTCTTGTTGGTTCCAAAGCCAAAGGTACCTGGAGGGGGGGGGGGGGGGGGGGGTTGAGGGGTGAGTAGGGGCTTTTAAATTTTTTAAACTAAATTAACTTCTTACATGCATCTACAAGTTATTCATGGCGGAAACTAGAATAATTTTAATCTAAACTAATAAATATGAAAGTAAATATGAGAGTTTAGAGATACTTGACACAAGAGTTGTTTACGGAGTTTAGCACTAACGTCTGCATCTCCGAGGCTTCGCCACCTTCTTGATGACGCGCCCTTCTTTACACAATGAGAAATGAGTACAAGGAGGAACTGGCGAGCCCTTACAAATCACACGATATGAGCATGTAAATGACTAAAGAGCACTAAAGGCTCTAATACAAGAGAAGCGAGCACTCAAGACTCTAGTGTTTGAATGAATAAAAGATCTCTCACAAATCACTCTAATTCTTACAATAGATTGAGTATGGTGGAGTAGATTTTCGGTTGTTGAATGAGTATGAAAGTTTCAAAATCAAGCAACCAAGGTGGCTTTATTTTTTAGCAAGAGAAGATGAATTTGGTGGCTGGAGCAACAAGAGAAAACCTAATATTTGTTTCTATATATAGGGAGAAAAGAAAATATAGGTTTATAGACATTTTCATATCTGACGTCTGTCTTCCACGGCACATAGCGACCCATCACTTTATCATTTGAATAAAGTTAAAATATGAATGTTGTAGATCTTGGCAAATCGGAGTTCGTATAGCCAAACGGCGATCAAAATACGAAAGATGTGCAGGCTGTTGGATTGAATCCGTTATAATGGTAGGAACCGTTATGTAACAAAAAATTCATTTCCGAGATCCACATTTCTGCCAAAACTTCAGAGGCCAATTGTTGTGGCACCCGTTATAACAGTTATGACCCGTTACAACGGTTATCAACTGTTGTGAAATTTCAACAATCTTCAAAGAGGAGTATCTTGGTGCTCGAGTTTCTGATTTCGGCATATGACTACTTTTCAGAAAGCTTGTGAAGAGTAGATATTTATTTTGAATTCTCAGCCTTCATTGGAACAATGGTGCAGTTAGTTATCTCAAGGACAAATGAAAGAACCTTAATAGTCTTGTTGCAATTCTAAATCTTATGAACCTCCACATATATCAACTCAAGGAAATTTTTAAATTCAATAAATATATATTTTGTAAATCTAGTTAAACATACAACTAGATTATGCCAGAATCCAACAATCTTCCTCTTTTGAGGATTTGCAAAACATATATATCAAGTGAGTCCATAAATTTATTATTCCCACAAAATTCGGAATTTTTAGAATTTTAGAATTTTTTGTTTTTCACATAAAAATAAAATATGACAATTAAAGCATGCATATTTGCACTAGGTCAGAATTTTGAATTATATAAAGTGCATAGTACGTGAGATAGACTCTCAACTATTGTTGAAATTATAGGGTCATGTATATAAGTATTTTATAAATGATCAAATTGAATTATTCTCTTAGTATGACAGTATTGCAATTAGTGAATGAACTATATGTATTTGATCAAGATTGATATACTTAATTAGACACGAAACTTCAATTGCTTTATTTGGAATTTATTCTTTATTCTCATAAAATTAGATATTGAAATTTTATTTGATCAATATTCTCATGAAATTGAATGTTGCAATTCAGCATATTCAATTTAATTAAAATTTAGTAAGTGAAGTTATTTAATTGATCAAAGTCCAATATTTTAATAGATCAATGAAATTTGATTGTTGCAATTCGAGGTATAATTTAGTCATGAAATTCAAGAATACCTAACTTAAATCTAAGATCATTGTTTCTTTTAAAGTTTGATGATTTGATAAAACTATTGGTAATGTGATGTAAAAATTCATTGTCAATGATCCAATTAATTTCTTTTGTTTGTAACGATCAAACACACATACGAGCGTATATAATAGTTATAAAAGAATGGATAATAACTAATATATACCTTTATCTTATCTCACCACTGCCCGGTTTGTCTTCTTTTAATGTTGCTTTTGCTTGCAATGCTTCTTCTAGCAATTCTTGCTTCTTCTTCTTTTTCCTTTACTCGTGAGCCACCAAGGAACTTCAGAGATCGTCGATGGTCATTTCTTCTAAGTTTTTCGACTCTTCAATCGCACACACCACATTCTCAAAGTCATCAGTCAAAGTCCGTAATATTTTCTCCACCACTCTTGCATTGGTTATAGTCTCGCCATTTCGTTTTAGTTGATTAACAACACTTTGTACCCTAGTTATATAATCAGATACACCTTCAGATTCTTTCATTTTCATCGCCTCGAGTTTGCCACAAAGAATTTGTAATCGAACTTGTTTTACTCGGTCGGTACCTTTTTATGCCTTCTCTAAAATTTCCCACGCCTCCTTTGATCTTGTCGCACAAGCGATCTTCTCAAAACCGAATTCATCAACCGCTTGAGAAAGAAGATAAAGTGCGGTTTTATCTCTTATTCTGGTTTCTTTGAGAAGCTTCAATTGATTACTCGGCATTTGGGCTGTCGCACCCGGATCTTCATAGCCGACTTTGACTACTTCCCACCCATCTTATGCATCGAGTAAAGCCTTCATTTGTATACTCCAATTCTCATAGTTTGTCTTTGTTAGGCGTGGTAATGGAACTTGTCCAAATGATGTCACGGCGGAACTTGCCATGGCTCTGATACCACTTTGTTAGATTGAAATTATAATTCTGGAGGAGAGAACACAAACTTTAAAATATATATTTTTATGACAAAGCAAGAGTATAAGAGGCTAGTTTCTTCTATTACAAGACTTGTATGTATTTCACTCATGCATACTTCCTACAAAAGCTCATACAAAATATCTAGATATTTCTACTCCTATCCTTATCCATTTTCTAGATATTTCTTATGAACACTCTAGATTTGGATATTTATCTAACTTTCTAAAGGCTACTACATATTAGAAGACAATTTGGATTTGAACTCTAGAAGCCAATTTCAATTTGAACTCTTATGTGGCAGCCCTTTTTTTTTTGACTTCTAACTTCTCTCCATAAAATAATTAAGTTTATAATTTAATAGTAATTTAGGTTGAGTTTCAGAGATACATACCTCATAGTTATTCTCACAAGATTGTGGCCATGGTGCAGCGAGATCCGATTGTATTACTTCTCTTACATTTCCTAGGTCTATCCACATCCTGACTTCATCTTCTGCTAGATTTCCATTTGTTACTAGACTCATATCAGCTGCTGTGCTCATTTTCTTAAGCAGTAGTGATGAGTATTTTGTGTATACGGAATTAGGATTATTCTATACTCTTTATGCCTTTAAATTTATAAACCTCAATACTCAAAAGAAATGTTAGTTGCAAGCGCACAACCTATCCTTATTACAAATTGGTTAGATCCTAATCCAAACCTATGGTATTTGCATTCATAATTTGGTACTATCCTATTGATCCTAGTCAATTTTGATTCTTTTGAATCCAAAACAGGATAACTACAATTCAAGTACTAATTATGTAATTAACACAAATGATAAATCGTATAAATTAACAATTAAATCCCAATAAACAATCATAATAAAAATAAATAACCGAATAAAGTGGAATTAAACAAGTTCATGCATTGACCTAAATTCCTAGAGAAAAATCTACTATCTCTTGGAGAGATCCATTACAAAGATTGACAAAAATAATAAGAAATAAAATAAGAAAATAGTTACACCCTTTATCAAGTCTAAAACCTCAATAATGCCGAAGTCTTGGTTGGATCTTCTTCTTCTCCTTCCTTTGAAAAATTCAGGGACTTCGAGAAATTCTGTCAATTTATCGCTATAGTTTATGAAAATGAACATGCATGCACCAAGAGGAGATGAGAGATGAGAGATTCACCCTTCAATAGAAAATGAACCCCCCTGTTATATAGCTAAAGATCATGCTCAATTTAGAGGCTAGAAGGTGGGGGTTAGTGGGTCCTATCTTTGTCTTATTTTCCAAACAGTCATGTCTAAATTTGGCTCTTAAAATGCATTCATTGTGCGTTAAAAATAGAAACTGTGTTGAAAATGTGTATTTCTGGCTGTCTGCAGGTCCAGTGCGTCCGTACTGTCCTGTTTTGGCTGAAGAATCTGAAACTTGCAAAAAATCGGCTAAGTGATGAGTGCGGGTGCTCCATCCACATTGGGGTTGAGTGCGTCCGCACTGGGCTCGGACTTTTTCTGTGAAGCACTGAGATGCTGAAAATTTGACTAAGTTCTTAGTGCATCTGCACTAAGGTTGAGTGCGGGTGCTCCATCCGCATTTTTCTTCATTTTTCATCATTTTCTACAATGTAAAGCCGAGCAAACGCAGTAACTTGATTCTAGGTATATTTCATTCACTTTAATTTACTTTATATTCAAAATACAAGATATTTGGTGTTGTTTCGTGATAAAAATAAAATTAAATGTGTATATAATATATACTTATCATTGCCGATTGGGGATTGTTTATGGTAGTAGCTTACATAGTGGCCATTTGAGTCATCATTCTCGCCATCTGCTCAATCAACGCAGCAGTGGTGGTCGATTCCTGGGATTTGGCTTCTGACATTGTTCTACTACAAAAGTGTGGACAGCTTCTTAGAGCAGTATATCACGAGAAATTGAAGTTAAAGACAAGAACGACAATAATTTCTCTAGCTATATCACCAGGCAACCACGCTCTGATACCATGTCAAATTATGCTGAAAAAAATAAATGGAACACAAGACTCCCAAGAAATCTCTTTTCCCATCCTATTTTATTTTTCTGTTTTTCTTGTATGAATTACACGGCTCTTACATGCCTATTTATCAATTCAAAAATATTTTGTATATCATGCTATACATGAAAACCAATCCTAGAATGACAAATTATGAAATACTATCTATTGCGTATTTCACTAGATACATATATGATTGATATCCTTGAATTTCTTCTTTCCTCCTTTTGAGTAGATATAGATCTTCTAGAGGATTCGACTTGATCTCCAAGTTATGCTGGAACCAAGTGTAATCTTAACAATTATTGATAGACCCCTAGCAAAACTATGTAATAATTTCTTGTATGAATGAATACTTGGAATTGTATGTAAACATGGTACTTGTGACACAATAATATTTACTTTGAAAATTTTTTAAATTTTGAGAGAAATAGAAAATACAAAAAAATTCTAAAATCAAGAAATTACAAAACATAGAAAAATAAAATAAGAATAAAAGAATAAAAGATGACCGAAAATAATGAGTACGGGTACTTACTCAAGACTGGTTACTAATAGACTCAATAGTCCTCCCAATTTACAATTTTCACATAATTTATTTTTGAAAAAAATTGTCACATATATCAACACACTTAGTTGATATACTTTGCTCCAACGAATTGAGAAAGAAAATCAATAAATTAAATCATTAGAATTCCTTACTATTAGTCCAATTAAAAGTCTTTTTTCAGTTTCCAACAGTGAAGTCTTATCTATTGAAATATTCGAATTATCAGATTTTAGTTTCTTATATTATTTAAAGTATGTCAGAAAGGTTTGATTGGATGATCTACTTTTTATTTATAGACATGTACGATTTGAAATGAATGCTATCTTAGGTTGCTGCAGAATGGCACTTTAATTCGAATTAAAGCACCATTCTGCAGCAACCTGAGATAGCATTAATTTCAAATCGTACATGTCTATAAATAAAAAGTAGATCATCCAATCAAACCTTTCTGGTGGTACTTTATATAATATATGAAACTGAAATATGATACTTGAATATTTCAACAGATAAGACAGAAAAAAAGACTTTTAAGGGGGCACAGTACAACACGTTAATTGAACTTTGCTTCAAACCATTCTGTTTTAATTGCATACTGTTTTAATTGCATACTGTTTTAACTATATATATATATATAGTATATATATATATAGGGTTGGGGTAAAATCAGCTATGGCTTATTTCGCGTTGGTGAGCCACGACTCATTTTAGCTATTTTAAAAATTCAAACAACCGATCCGAACCGTTCATCTTGTTCTCCATATTGAAATGTGTATGGAGACCAAATTTTACATTTTTTGAATTTGGCATGGTTTACTATTTATTAAGTATTTTTTAAAATTGCTGATTCGATGGTCTAGAAATTTTTATTATTTTTTTACTGTTCACAGCAAAACAACAATTTTAAAAAATACTTAATAAATAGTAAAAAAAAATTTAAAAAATGTAAAATATAGAGATCACATCTAACAGTTCGGATCGGTCGTTTGGACTTTCAAAATAAAAATACTGCGTGCAGTACAAACGCTTGGTGAGCCATGACTCACCCAAGTCCATCTCTCTCTCTCTCTCTCTATATATATATATGGACAACATGTTGAACGCTTTACTATTTTTTTAGAATTTTGAAAATAGTGTTTAATATGGTCAAAATTTTTTTATTTTTGAAGATAGTGATTTTCAAAAATTATAAAAAACAAGTAAAAAAATTCAAAAACTGGAGAACATGTTTATATGAGTAGAGTAGCCAATCCCATATATATAGAGTGATAGAGGGGGGGGGGGGGGGGGGGGGGGGGGGGGGGGGGGGGGAAGTGAAGGGTTTTGAATTAAAGCTTCAGAGAGAGTGAAGAGACGCATAAAGTTGAAAGGTTTAAACGTTTCAAATTCAAGCTGATTGTATCGGTAACTTGGTTTGAACAGATTGAAGAAGGTATCAGGTACTCCAAATTTTGGCAAACCTTCCTCTGTCGGTTACGACCATGGTACCTATAGAAGAAGGGTCAGGTTAAATCATAGGAGAACAAAATAAACGAATATGATCAATACTCTATAAACTGTTATGAGTATTAGAGAGGAAAGAGAAGTTAAAAATATAAATTACCTTGTATTTTTGTCACCTTTTAGGCAAAAAGATGCTCAACAATACAAGTGAAAATAAAAATCAGTCGCAAAGAATGTGTGACTCGCTCAATGTCAATTGCTCACCCCACACAATAAATAATAAATAGCAAAGTTACATTGCAGACCAAAGATGTAAATCGTATATTTTTTTACAAATGAAATGAATCAAAGGCTGGGAAATTATTTTACCATTGGACCATGTAAATAGTATTTTTTTTAGACTACAAGAGAAATAGAATATATGACATTCGAAATTATGACAGAGACCTGTGGTGTTAAATAAATTATTCATATTGAACAAATTTGTACACAAATATACAAAATATATAGATTCGCAAATATACAAATTTTGTGCATACAGAGGAACTCCCTCCCTCCCCCTGGTGTTAAACAAATTTGTACATAAATACAGATTTACATGCAACGTAATTAATCAAACAACATATGATATTGAATATTAGACAGATAAATTCATGATTGATTACCCTCTTCTCGGTCTGAGAGTGGTAGGGAGATTTAGCTCATCATAAATATAGGTGTCATTGTGCTAAACCTCAACAAAAAATCAAGATGACACACGAGGGGGAAATGAAGATGAGAGAAATCTCGACCTACCACCATCAGACGGAAGGAAAGGGAAATGAAGAGAAAATGAAGAGACAATAAGGAGGAGGGTAAACTTCAAGTACCGTTCTTATTAGTATCCTCATACGGTAAACTTAAAAAATAAAATTATTTGTATCCACCTTATTATTATAAATTTGGTATGTATCGAATAGTTGAATTAATAAATTTTGTAGACATTCTTGCAAAGTTGATCTCATTCTTTTAATTTTATCGAATAATTGAATTAATAAATTGGGACCAGTTCCAGTACATGTCTTGAAATCATCCCTGGAATGCATGCACTCTATAAATAGTAAGTGTTACTTTGGCAAAACCACTTCGAAAGGAATAGAAATGGCACAAAACAATAAGAAGACTGTTCGAGGCAAGGCTACGGTTCTTGCAATTGGCACTGCTGTGCCACCCAACTTCATCTATCAGCCAGATTATCCCGACTACTACTTCCAGATTACCAAGAGCGACCACCTTACCGAACTCAAGCAAAAGTTTACTAGATTATGTAATCAATCACTGGTCTTCTTCCTTTGCTTTAATCTTCCTACTAATCCATCAATATATTTTTGTATTTAGAATATATTCCACATATTTTTTTACTAAAGGTTAGAGATCAGGCCATCCAACACTTAATATCAACAAGGCGATTTTTTCATTTGGGTTTCGAACGTGCGACCTTCCATATGGAGGGCCTTTGCCACAAGACCAAATGCTGATTCTCATAAATTCCACAAATTACTAATGAAACTTTTGTGAATTGCAGGTACCGAGAACAATATTCAAAAGCGCTACTTTTATGCAACAGATGAGGAGCTCAACGATCGCCCAAGCCTAGTAACTCAGAAGGAGCAGTCGTTAGACCCAAACGCTTTGCTTGTTCCCGAGGTAATGAAACTAGGCAAGGAAGCAGCAGAACAGGCATTTCACGAGTGGGGCCAACCAAGGTCTAGGATTACCCACCTCATTTTCCATACTACCACCGGCAGCATTCACATGCCTGGTCCGGACTACCAACTATACAAACTTTTGGGACTTGAACCCACGGTGAACCGCTACATGCTTTACCCCGTTGGCTGCTATGCAGGTGGTGCTGTGCTTCGCCTAGCGAAAGACCTAGCTGAGAACAACCCCGGTGCTCGTGTGCTCGCTATCTGCTCAGAGAGCACTGCCAAAATCTTTCGCAGCCCATCTGAATCCTCCATGGATACCCTTGTTGCCAACGCTTTGTTCGGTAATGGTGCTGGAGCTGTCATTGTTGGTTCTGAACCGGACAAGTTTATTGAGCGACCTCTCTATGAGATTCTCTCAACAGGCCAATCCATTATCCCAGGGACAGAGGATGCTCTTGGTGGCCGGGATGAGGGGCAATTGGAATTGAATTTTGCCCATACTGTGCCAATGCATATCACCAATAACATTAGAAAGCATGTATCTACTGCGTTTGAACCTCTGGGGATCTCAGACTGGAATTCTCTGTTTTGGATTGTGCAACCAGGTGCACTGAAGATATTAGACGGCGTAGAAACAGAGCTCAAGCTAGAGAAGGATAAGTTGCTTCCATCAAGGCATGTGTTAGAGGAGTTTGGCAACATGGCAAGTGGTACTGTGATTTTTGTCATGGATGAGATGAGGAAGAGATCAAGAGGGAAGTCCACCACCGGCGAAGGAGCAGAATTTGGGGTGGTCTTAGGGTTTGGTCCAGGCATTACAATCGAGACAGTTGTTCTCCGTGCTCTTACTGTACCTGTTTGATACCTACTGTGGTTCTGCATGTGCATGGCTGTATTGTTATAACTATGAATAAGTGTCATGCAAGTTATGTTATGTATGGTTTTTATTAAATATTAATTATATTATGTTGTATTATGTTATGTTATTTCTGCTATATACATATAAATAAAGTTGGGCATTACATATGTTATTTTCTGCTATATATAAATATATTTTGTTTCTGCTATGCCATCGTATGGTACGGTATATATGTTAATGAATGTTATGTTCTAACATAGCATGCATGAATATGACATGGTATATGGACATTTCTTCTGAGTTCCACTTGCAGGATTAATATTCAACTAGTGCGTATGGGGTTGATCATGCATTTAGTTCATTGATCTTCGCTGTTGAGAGAAAATTTTATAACTCAAGGATCCTAATTTAAAAGTGGGAAAAAAATAATACATCAAATATATATTTGGAACTAGTGTAAGATTTAAAAATTAGAATCCCGTTTCTATTGGCTGCAATACAGATGTCTCGCGCGATTCTTTGTAATTTAGACACCGATTTGAAAGATTTCTAAAAGTGCGGACTAAATCCTAATATTAAATTAAGAGCACGGTATGCAAAATGCAGGTTGAATCTCTAAATGTAGGGTGAAATCTAGAATGCATGTTGAATTATGTTAATGCCTCATAAATTCTTAAATGAAAGTTGAGTTCCAAAATACAAGTTAGTAACAAAAATATTATGGGATAAATATATTTAGGGTAATTAATTCACCATAATACACTTCTACTAAAAGGGGATCTTATATCATACATGTTCTAACAGTTTAGATTGAATCTGGTCTCAAGCCAATACACTGAAGGAATTTTGGCAAGTTAACAACTAGAAAGATTATTCTATCGGTTGGGCACAAATTTCCTGCAGTTCAGATAATTCTTTAATCCACTCCAAATAAATTGTAATAATAGTGTGGATATAATTGATTATTACCGTTGGTATCAACTATCCACGGTAATAATCATAGATGGAAAAATGGGCCGTTCCGGAATGGAATCGTACGGAACCGATCCTATATCTGACTGAGTTATGCGAAAGACCAGATTTTTGGCCGAAACTGTCAGACTAAGTCAAATTCCGGAATCGTACGGAACTGATCCTATATCTGACTGAGTTATGCGAAAGACCAGAATTTCGGCCGAAACTGTCGGACTAAGTCAAAAATTATTTCATAAATTATTTCAAAAATTGACCAGAATTTCGGCCGAAACAGATGTTTTCCAAAATTATTTCAAAAATTGACCCAAGCCGGACTTGAGCCGTGGCCCTATTGATTGAGAAATTTGATCTTTACCGATACATTACTTCAAAGTACCATCCAAACACAAACGAAATTTGTTGCTATTAAATGAAACTATAATATTTAAACTATAAATGCATTTGAGACTAACCCCTCAAAGGACCATCCAAATTAAACACATATTTTTTAATTACAAATTTCTCTCAATACCCCTATTCATAGCACTTATAAGACTTTGTACTAGTTATATTTTAGATTTTGTTTTAATTGTAATAATAGTATTATATTATATAAATAAATTATTTATATGTAATATTTTGTTTTAATATAACAAATATTTTTTTACAAACTTTTTTACTATTTTTTAGCATAAAATAAGAGATGATCCCAATTCCGATTCCAATTTTTCCTTTTATGGTAATAATTCCATGGGCAATAATTCTCTCCATGAGAATATTTATTTCTGTGAACTTACTAACGACAATAGTCCATTCCACAATCCAATCCTACTGCATTGTCGCTGCCAGCCTGACGAACCGGCCCAAAAATCAGTTCAAAATGATTAGAGGTGCTTTATCATGATGCGCACCCGATAACCCATCAAATGGGTGCTATTTGCAGTTTTGCACCCTTTCCTCTCTTGGCTGACCCCATATAATACCTCTCTCTCTCCCCACATAACACACTCGTCGTTTCCTGTGGACCCATGAACAGTAACTCATGAATTGCAGCCACATGATTAGAAATCATGGACAGTGCTGTGAATAGTACCGTGAGAACTATTGTGAACATTACTGGGTGAATAGTAATTCAGAATATAGTACCATCTTTAGTACCATGAACAGTACCGGGTGAATAGTAGTTAAGATTATAGTACCGGAACGGCATTACAGATTATAGAAATTCATATCATAGTCCCGGAACATTAATTCAGATTATACTACTCCCAACAGTACAGGAATATTAATTCAGTTTATAGTGCTGTGAATAGTACCAGAATAGTATTTCAGATTATACTACCTTGGATAGTAATTCAGATCATAGTACTGTGAGCAGTCCCGGAACAGCAATTCAGATTATAGTACCAGAAAATTAATTCATATTATAGTACCGTAAACAGTACAAGAAGATTAATTCATATTGTATTACCGTTAACAGTACCGGAATAGTCATGAATAGTAATTGAGATTATAGTACCGTGAATAGTACCTGGGGAATAGTAATTTGTATTATAGTACCGTGAATAGTATTCAGATTGTATTACCGGAACAGTAACTCGGATTATAGTACTGTGAACAGCATTACAGAATATAGTAATTCATATCATAGTCCCGGAACATTAATTCAGATTATACTACTTCGAACAGTACAGGAATATTAATTCAGTTTATAGTGCTGTGAATAGTACCGGAATAGCATTTCAGATTATACTACCTTGTATAGTAATTCAGATCATAGTACTGTGAGCAGTCCCGGAACAGCAATTCAGATTAATTATAGTACCAGAAAATTAATTCATATTATAGTACTGTGAACAGTACAAGAAGATTAATTCATATTGTATTACCGTTAACAGTACCGGAATAGTCATGAATTGTAATTGAGATTATAGTACCGTGAATAGTACCTGGGGAATAGTAATTCGTATTATAGTACCGTGAATAGTATTCAGATTGTAGTACCGGAACAGTAACTCGGATTATAGTACTGTGAACAGTTCCCTGAATAGTATTTTAGATTACAGTACTGTAAATAGTACTGAACAGTTGTTCAGATTATAGTACCAGAACAGTAATTCAGGTTATAGTACCGTGAACAGTATTTTAAGTATGTGGTTAAGTATACGAAAATCTGAAATTATAATGTCTTTAATGTTATATCTGAAAATTTAAGCTATTATTAAGTATGTGGTTAAGTATACTAAAATCTGAAAATATTTTTTGTTGATAATTATTCTCTTCAATTATATTAAAATCTGGATTATTAATATGTATTTTCTTCCATTATATTAAATTTGCAAAAATTTCTTTATAAATAAGTATTTTCTTTAATTATATTAGAAATAGATTTATAATGCGAATTTAAGAAAGACCAATCAAATGACAATGTCTAGAATTATTTTTATTATTTAGAAACGATATTAATTAAAGTAAGAAACTAAATAACTTTGGTTCAAGTCTAGAGATTGAGGAACGTCAAGAGTACGCTCTAGGAACCTACAGAATTTTAGGTGTGGTGTACTTATCTCGGATAGTTGTAAAATTACTTTATGATTTTCATTAAGTAATTATGTTTGTTATTTTATTAGATGAATTGTACATATAGAAATCTAATGAAAAATACCATGAATGTGGTTGAAATGGATTTTGGAAAGAAACGTTATATATGTGATTAGAGTAGGATATGATGATTAGTGAACAGGGGCTGATATATTTATGTATCATGATGTATACATCGAGTTGTAAGACTCCTCGTTAACGTGGCAGCTTCTTGAGGTGTTTCGTGGCCACGGGTCTAACCCTAATTTGCTATTAGGGCAACAACAATGCCCAATTTGCTTGACGTTCGTTGTTTTGATGACAAACGTCTAGAGAAAAATAAATGGGAAGTGAAAAAAAAAAATGTTTCTGAATAAATTACTAAATTAATGCATCATTGGATAGATTTCATTAATTCAACTTGAATGCGAAATATACATTTTATATCTAAAGATAATTTCACAAAGATCTGAGCATGAACTAAAAACCTTTTAATTTTTTTGTTAGTTTGTACAGCAGCCCAAGTTCACATTAAATACTAAATAGCAAAGTTAGGTAGGAGATCCCACATTAATATTCAATGTTAATTGCTGGCCCCACACAATAAATACTAACTAACAAAGTTAGGTTGCAGATCAAAGATGTAAATCGTATGTTTTGTAGTAATGAAATGAAACAAAGACTGGGAAATTATTTTGACATTGGACCATGAAAATCGTATATTTTTCGAACTACAAGAGAAAGATAATCTATGGCAATAGAAGTTACGACAGAGACCTCTGGTGTTAATCTGAAAATTATTTTGACATTGGACCATGTAAATCGTATAGTTTTTGTAATTTCTTATGCATTGTTTTTAAAAATATATCGGTACAGTACTTTTTCGAATCAAGCTCCGCTGCAAATTGCATTGTTTTAAAATGTGATTTTGTTTATGCATGCGGAAGGCTTTGCATATCGCACAGAGGCGGAGGCAAGAAGGACGAATGGGGGTCAATTGACCCCCATATTGTTTCAAAAAAATTGCATTTATGTGTGATTTTCTATTTAACTAGTAAAATGTCATACTCCCATTCTCAGTATTAAAATTTTATATGATTGATCCCCATTCATGTTTGACCCCCATTGCTTGAAAATCTGGCTCCGCCCCTGATATCGCATATGCAGATTTGTATGCAGAAGTACATATGCGGTTTTACTATGCTTTGTTAAAGAAATATAGATAAAATAAAACTAATTTATATCTAAATACTTTGTTTTGTCTAGTGATTTGTGCTCTTTACTATATTATAAACATTATAGATTCTAATTTTCTCCACCGCAAAATAACTTTTTATGCTTTTTTCAAGTCCACATGTACCGTATATGTGTCCGTATATTCAAAACAGCATGAACTTGACTGCATGAGATTCAGTATGAGGAAGACCACTGCATAAGCATATGCGGCCACATTTTAAAACACTGTGCCAAATTGTCTTGCTTGCTCTTTTTCTCACCTGCAATAATACTTGTTTTCCTATTACTTTTTCACTTCTCCTCCTCCATCAAAACCATGTCTATAACACCAGCTCATTCCCTTCCTCACCAACATCTAGGGCTAGCAAAAAGACTCGTAGCTCGCCACTGCCTTGAGAGGAGTCCTTGTGGCGGCGCCTTCTTTGAGATGATTCATCGTAGGAGGGGAAGCCAACCATGGTAGGCGCAAAGAGATGATTTGCTGGAGGAAAAGAAGCCTTGTGCATCTTGAGAGAGGAGTCCTTGTAGCAATGCCTCCTCCACCGAGATGATTCGCCGGAGAACAAGCCAACCATGGCGGCCACAGAGAGATTAGGATTTATGGGGAAAGCCACTGGGAGATTAGGGTTTTTGGGGAAAAGACGTACAAAAAATCAAGAAATGTTATGTTCGTAGATTCCAAATCAGATCAAAAGAGGGCGACAAAATCTTCCGAAGCGGGCTTGTGCACGGAGAGGGGAAGGGATCGAGGAGCGAGATCATGTGCGCTCATTTCAGCACTGATGGTTGTGTCAAGTCTTTTTGTAGTTTGAAGAAAGCTCTCATTTCAGCACCTATTTTGCAAGCATCTGACTGGTTTCTTCCTTTCGAGATCATGTGCGCTCCTCGGATTTATCAAATTAATTTTGGATAACGAGAGAATTTTATTTTTTTTATTTTTTTTAGTACAAGTGAGAGGTTGATTTTGCTACCCAAATTCGAGATTTCCGATAGTTAACAGTAGACTATACTGTCAAGAAAATCATTTTATATACTTGTGATATTTCTGCTTGGAACACATTTTATTTGACGAATGTTAAATAATATTGGATATGTTGTACTTGATACTGAACCGGATCCAGAACTAGATCCGTTTTGGTCCAGACACAAGATCAAATCTGTATATGATCCAGAAAAAAAAAAGAAAAAAAAGCTCAGTCGTGTAAGAAAAAAACACTGTGAACTGGAGATTTTACTGTTTTGAGATTATGAAGAATTAATGACTGTTACATTTGCATCTGTTTTTTTTCATTATTTCACGTTATTTAAAATAAAATGTAATGTTTAATATATAATAATTAACCTGCTGGATTTTTGGGTTATCAGTTATAACTATTTTGGAAAATTAGTGATTGAACTGATTTCCACCAATCCGATCAGTAGATCATTGATCTGAATTCTTACTAGGTCGATCTCTGGTCCGGTCTGGTTCTAATAAGATTTATTGAATGAACTTTTTGGCAATGTATTATCGTTTTACAATTTAATGATTCCATCACTTCATGGGATTAGTAAGAGAATATTAATTATGAGCGAAATTTTACTTCACTGGTCAAAATCCTAAATCCATTATTTCCTTAGCTAAAATGTTGATCTTATTTATTTATTCTTGACCAGTAACCAAAATGACTGAGCATTTGCTGCATGCGTTACCAAAATAATTAAGAGAATATTTTGTGTTTTTTATTGTAAGTTGGCAACTGTTATCTCACAGTTTTCATTGATAAAAAAATAATTACAAAGAAGAGAATATTTTGTTTAAAATTGCCTTTCATTTAATTAAAAAAAATGAGCTACTCCTTTAGTTACTAGTTGTTTCTTCATTTTTATAGTAATTTTTTTATATATACAAAAAAATTTCAAATTAAAAATATATATTGAGCTTATATGTGGTCTTTACTATATAATATATATTAAACATAACATATTAAATTTGACTCGGTTTATAATTCATTCAATTTTCTATCAAACAACTTAATTAAATGTTTTAACAGTGAAATTTTTGCACTTTTGATGAAAAGACATGTCACGAGATCTGCTACTTGTCAGATATGTAAGAATCTATTTTATTTATAATATTATAACTATCATTCGCATAAATATAACTATGTTTTTGTGTAAATTGAATTGTAAATGAAAATTTTATCTTCTACATGAAGCTAAAAAATAGAACTACCATTCGCATAAATACAAATTAAAATGAATTGTGAATGATATATACTTGCCGTTTTGACTAACATATAGCTATCCATATTAAAATGCATATTTTAAGCACTTTTCTAAGTATCATTTGGTTCCTCTTCACAGGATCACATATTAGTATCCGCCACTGAAGATCCGAAGTCTTCATCATATCACCAGTATAAAAACTGAGCAGCTTAGAGGTGTCCTTGTACCTCTCGCTTACTGAGTTCCTTGAATTTGAACTTTTCTTCAAACAAGAAAAAGAAAAAGAGAATCATGAAGTACTTGGTGGAAGCAAAGGAAGGGAGTTAAGGGCTCAATGGGGCCCCCTTGGTGGGACCCGCTTATCGGAGTGTCTTTGCCAAGGACGGCTACTCGTCTCTGATCCCTGACCTCGATTCTTGCTGGGATGCTTTCAGGTACTTAAATGTTGGAAATGTTAAAATAAATTAAGCACACCATGTGATCTGAGAGGAAAAGTAAAAGATAAAACAAACTCTTGGATTTTGAGGTGATGATGTTCTTGATCGGCGTCGCCTTGCTCATCATCTCGCATGACCATTTATAATTGGCCAGGCTTCCTCGAAGGCTTTTAGTAAACAATGATTCGAGCCTTCCACGATATGAAACACATGATTTATGCAACATTGGCATTTTTGTGTAATAATGCATTTCTCTGTACTATTTCTTATTTATGTATGATTCACTTGTAGGCATGCTGTTGAGAAGTATCCGAATAACAGAATGCTTGGCCTTCGTGAAGTTGTAGATGGCAAGGTTTGTACAAATGTTTTTTTTATTCATAAATTTTAATTATATCTAGTCCTTCATAATATATGCAATATTACAAGTCATGAGGTAGAGAAGGACAGTCACTATGGGGGGAAGTATTGAATCGGATTTAAATACATTAGCTAATTGGGTACTCGATAAAAAAATAATGCTTTACTTATAATTTTCAACGCTTTGACTTGTAATTTCTGATTCTGTAACTTATAATTCTAATTACCAATCATAATTCAAAAAATTTAACCCGAATTACAAATCAAACATCTAGAAGGAGGCAAAAAAAATTCAAGAGGGAGACAAAGTAGATTGGGACCGATAAATCATCACTAAAACTCAAAATTCAAGAGGGACGGCTACCCCCCGAGACCATGTAGGTCCGCCCTTGACTATGCGCAATTTCTTGAAGAAATTGAGAGAGAAGAGATCATTTAATTTTCTCCTTGAAATTGCTTGGAGAGAATAGTCGATAAGTACTATGTACTTTTACATATAGAAGAGGAGGGCTTTTATTTTTATTCTTTTTTTAAATTGAGGGGAAGCATAGTTGTTTTGACGCTTATAAGAAATCATTTATGAGAAGTGTGGTGCCATCATATGTTATAGGTGTATTTCACATCTTTTTTCTCAAGGTGAGATTTGTTGTCAACGTGGTCATGTGGGATAGAAACAAAAAGAAGAAGAAAACATTAATTGCTATTTGATTTTATCATGGCAAGAAAAAGAAGAAGAGAAAATTAACATAGTAACTGGTTTTATATTTTTGTAGCCTGGAGAATACATCTGGCAAACTTATAAGGAAGTATATGAAATTGTGATCAAGGTTGGTTCTGCCATTAGGAGCCTTGACATTGAAAAGGTAAAGCAAATTATCAATTTTACTTTTGGAATTTATGTTCTTTAACAGATCCACTACTGAAATATATTTCCGAATTACGAATTTATCCTTATATTATTCCTCTCAGGGAATTCGTTGCGGCATTTATGGAGCGAATTGTCCTGAGTGGATCATGAGCTTGGAGGTATGTGTTGGTGCATGTCTAAAATTATTAAGCTAAGAATTTCTTTATCACTACTATGACTTCTAATATACCAAGTTCAATTACTTCTTTAAAAAAAAAGTTTAAATTGAATTGTGTTTGTTTGGGATTTATTACTATATATACTGACACCATTTTCCTGTTTTTTTAGGCTTGCAATGCTCATGGGCTTTGTTGTGTTCCCTTATACGATACTCTCGGTTAGTATCTTCCTAATCATAATTAACATCTTTCTCTGTTTTAGGCTTTCAGAGAAGTATTCTTATTTGTCCATGTTTTACTTCCAATTCCGTGTTGTATAATATTTTAAATTTTGTATTGTTACTAGGTGCCAGTGCAGTAGAGTTCATTATTTGTCATGCTGAAGTTCAGATTGCATTTGTCGATGAAAGAAAAATAGCAGAGGTACTCCCAAATTTCAAACCAAAACATAAATTGACAAGTACCAGTCCTAAATACTAGCGCTTTTAGATCAATATGCATTATTTTATCTTGCACTATTTCAGTTGCTCAAGACCTTCCCAGCCTCGGCCAAATTCCTGAAAGGTACTGTTTTTTCAAGGTGTAAAATTGGACCCTTCCATGCAGATTTCTTGTTCTTATTCTTATTTATTCCCGATTTGTATCCAGTTATTGTTAGCTTTGGCAATGTAACTCCTGAACAAAGAGAAGAGGCCGAAAAGAATGGCATATCGATCTACCAATGGAACGATTTCTTGTTACTGGTATGGCCTATTCCCTAGTTGCAAATTTTTTTGTTGTTGCTCTGATACTAAACCAACATATCACCTTACCATCGAAGGCAGATTAGAGATTATCGCCATTTCTCCCCCCAATTTGTTCTTATATGTGAAATTTGTGATCAATCTTGCTACTAATATATTCGTTGAATTCTAATCTGTAGGGCCAGGATAAACATTATGATCTGCCTGTAATGGAGAAAAAAGACGTATGCACTATTATGTACACTAGTGGTTCGACCGGGGAACCCAAAGGGGTCATGATCTCTAACCATGGCATTCTTTCTATGATGGCTGGTGTGATGCGGATGCTTGAATGTTCATACTTCCCGGTTAGTACTAGACTATTGGTCTTTATTATTTCTTATTTATTAAGTATTAACATTCACAAAAATAAAACCAGAAGGTGTTCTATATTCTTGAAATCCTAAAGAAGACTCTTGAATTTATTCAATTGGTCTGCAGATTAATGACACTGATGTATACATGTCGTATCTACCACTTACACATATGCTTGATCGGGCGCTTGAAGAGTTATTCATTTTTAACGGCACATCTATTGGCTTCTGGCGAGGGGTATGTTTTTTGTGAAAAATGCCCACATCTCAGTTTTCAGAATTATAACCATACCCAGCATGAGACTATTTGAACAGGCAAATTGTCATATTGAGAGAAAAGTTTTATGTATCTATGAACTCTCTCGGTACATCATGTTGTTAATTCATAATATGATTTTTTACATGTTTAATAGGTGCACAGTATTTAATCAGTCTATTACTAACAATTCAAAATTTAATGTAAATACATAGCTACTTAATTAGATAATGGCTTTGCATTACAGGATGTGAAAGGACTAATTGATGACATGGGCATGCTAAAACCCACATTTTTCTGTGCGGTACCTCGTGTTTTGGAACGTATCTATGCAGGTGCAATCAAGTTTCTCTGTAAAAACATATATATGAATATGATTTTTTTTAAGGTTGATGATAATTTATCATTAACATTTATATTTATCAAAAGAGAGAAATTATTTACAGCTCCTCTGTCCTTGTATTATAAATAGCTACAAGATTAAATCGCTATTCTATATATCCTACAAATACAAATATATATATATATGATAAAGGAGGACAGTAATCTCCCTGCCCTTCCTATCCGACCTTCCTAACAATAAGCATACCGATTGCGGATCTTCTGTCATGTATCATGAATAAGGATAGCGATACTCTTTTGTATCGATGTGAATATGCACCTGTTCCTTTCTGGCTAAAGCACCCAACATCCTGCTACCCAAACAATGTCCCTGAAATTCTGTAGTTGTGGCAACTCCCGTGCTCTGTCCTTCCACCAAATATGAATATGATTTATGCACTTCTTTTATGCTTTCTGAATTTTGGACATTTCACAAATTCATCTTTCATGCAGGCTTACAAGCGAAGATTAATGCTGCTGGTTTTCTGACAAAGGCTTTGTTTAATATTGGCTATAACTTGTGAGTATTTGTCTGCTTTTTAACAGTCGACTTCAATTTAATTCTTTTTTCAGCTTTTGTGGTAATTTAATTCTTTCTTTCCCTTATTTTAACAGCAAGAAAGGAAATATATTTTGGGGAAGCAAGCAAGAGGAAGCAGGGTTTGTATTTGACAAGCTTGTCTTTTCTTCGGTAACTTTAACAAACTACAAATTTTTCCTATCAATTTACCAAAGTCCACAGACATCACTTTGATATTTTTTTTCTCGCTTCAGGTTAAAAAGATTATGGGCGGGAGAGTTAAAGTAATTTGGTCAGGAGGGGCCCCACTTGCTAAGCACATAGAAGAGTTTTTGCGCATTGTGTCTTGTGCCCATGTTCTTCAAGGCTATGGTACTATACACCATACCACTATACCAGATTACTGTTAAAGTCTAGTACCAGTATTGTATAAATTCCAGTTTGAGTGTTTGACTGCCTTTTGACCCTCTTGAGTTTTTTCTAGTTTTTATCTTTGTTTAAATTTATCTACATTTATGATCCAATCAGAGAAAGAAATGGGTAATTTGATTCTTAATTGCATATTGACAACTAATAGTAGCAAACCAGAGACGGATTCACTACTTATGAATGGGGTCAATTGATCTCATTAGTTTAAAAAATAATTGTGCCTATATATGATTTTCTATATTTTTTTACAATAAAATGCTATGGGCACTGTAAAATTGACCTCCATATCTTGTACAGAAATTTTATATGATTGACCCCTGTTGTTTAAAAGTTCAGCACTGCCCCTGTAACCAACCATGGCCGAAGCACACAGCTTAATCAATTGAATGGTTAATTTCTCACTTATCTTTCCTCTTTCTAAATAAAGGTTTAACAGAGACATGTGGACCAACAACAGTGGGCCTGCCAAATGAGATATCAATGCTTGGGACAGTGGGGCCACCACTGCCAGTTATCGATGTGCGGCTCGAGTCAGTGCCCGAGATGGGCTATGATGCGTTTGGCTATCCTCCTTGTGGGGAGATATGCATCCGTGGTGAAACTGTCTTCTCAGGTTACTACAAGCGGGAAGACCTCACAAAGGAGGTTCTCATTGATGGGTGGTTTTACACTGGTAAAAATACAGTTTAAGAAAAAACACTTCTTTCAATTCAGCTATTAATTTAGCTGTTGTGTGGCTGACAAAACCAAATGGACCATGTTTCATAGATTAGAGGACTCAGCTTTTACCTTAGCCAATTTCTACAGGTTGGTGCATGTTTGGTCCGGGTCTGAATTGTCAGCATATTTTGTTATTTTTCAGGAGATATTGGTGAATGGCAAGCTGACGGGGCTCTGAAAATTATCGACAGAAAGAAAAACATATTCAAATTGTCACAAGGAGAGTATGTTGCAGTCGAGCATTTGGAGAACGTTTACAGCCACCTTCCTTGTATCGATTCTGTATGTCTTGCCATTTGCATTTATCTCCCTGAAATCATAAAAGTTTTCTACAATTACTAGAAAGAACATCCTTCACATTTGACAGTTAAAATTTAGGATAAAATCTCACTAAAAATCGGATGTCATTTAAATGTTTCTTTGATACAAAGGTAAACAATATCATGTTTTGCTTTCTGATTTTTAGGAAACTAACCTCATTTCTTGATGTTCCCTTTTTTTGTCTTCTTTTTGAAGATTTGGGTTTATGGAAATAGCTTCGAGTCTTTCCTTGTTGCAGTGATCAATCCAAACAGAAAAGTCATAGAAAATTGGGCATCCTCGAATGGAATTAGTGACGATTTTGAGGCTCTTTGTGAAGATCAGAAAATAAAAGAGTATATGCTGGGTGAAATAAGTACATTTGCCAAAGAAAAGAAGGTATTTCGAAAGCCTTAATTCTGTATCATCGGGTATATATGATGACCAATATAAGAAATATATCAACTGAACTCTGAAATATCAATGTTAAAAAGTTACCTGAGTTTAACCTTTCATTTGTTTTTACTTCTTCTTTTTTAATTTTGATGTTGTCTGGCAGCTGAAAGGATTTGAGGTTGTGAGAGCGGTACATCTTGAAGCGGTACCATTTGATGTGGAGCGTGATCTTCTTACACCAACATACAAAATGAAACGGGCTCCACTTCTGAAATATTATCAGGTAAATAAATAGTATATAAAATAAAACAAATTGGTGCTTAGATAAATAAATGTATATTGTACAAAACATCTTAGGTAAGAAAAGATGAAATATCAAATTAGTTATATATCTTCATCAAGAAAAAAAAATTAAATTTGTACAATTTTACTGATTTGCTGGCATCATTAAATCATCCACAGGAATTGCTTAACATATAATACATGCATTTTTTTTTTCAGGGTGTCATTGACGGGCTATACCAAAGTAAAAAATAAGGACATGATGAGACACTGCAGCACACATAATCATTATAATATACCTTCAATATTATGATTATACAATCATTTGGCATTAACAAGATGATAAAGCATGAATTAATTACGTGGAATTGAGCAATTATTTCTATTATTTGGAATAAATATATTAATTTTCTTCTAGATTGTATTAGGCCAGTACCAATATTGTAAAACTTTCATCATAAGTATGATCGATGTATATTAAATTGCCAGCAATATCATGGCAAATTGGCAATGTTGATCATTATTGTTACCTATTGTTATTAGTATCTCTGTTTAGGCTTAGAAGCACATATGTTTGAGCTCCATAATGAACTGATATATTGAATCATTTATTTGTAAAGTATATGGTTCAAATAAAAAAACAGACGAGAAACAAATAATCAATTGATTTTCATGAAAGGACTTATTCTAGCTTCAAAACAACCTTTATTGTTTATTAGATATAAAAATTCATCAAGAGCAAAATAAGATCACGAAAAGAACAAAAAATGCATTCTTAACAGAGAAAAGAAAAAAGTATAACGAAGGAGTTTGATCTTTTTTATTTCTGAAGAGGGCTCTTATAATGTGGGGAGAAGAAGGCTCTTACAATTTGAACAAAAAAAAAGAGGAGAAGAATTTCAACGAAAAAAAAAAAGAAGAGAAAAAAGTAAGTGCTCAAGGAAGAAACAGTGAACGTCTTCATTACTTCATTACTTTCAAGGAAGAAAACCATTTCAACAAAATTTATCCTATGAACAGAACTTGTCCAAAACAATAATTAACTTGACAGATTTAGCTAAGATAACATTAAGTAAATCAACATCAAGATCCATTCATTACTAAAAGGTACAACAAATTGCTACATTGGATTAGCTAGTAAAACTCTAAACCGTCTAAGACAACATCAGGATTTTATTATGAAAATAGTCCTAGTGAAAGTGTACATAAACAGCTACTAAGCCTTTATGACATTAGTCAAATTTATTATTCTCAAAATTATTATAAACTAGCTCTAGCTACCTAGGCAAAGTCCTACATATTAGCATGGGCAGATCAAAGTAGATGCTGGGAGAGGCTAAGCCACCCTAAGTTTTCAAAATTTTAAATAATTTGAAAAAAAAAAGCTCCAGAACTGTAGAATAATTCACCGGATATACAGAACCACAAAATAATTTCTCGGAAAGGCAACTCTGGATCCGGGAGATATTTGCAGATTCAGGGTCTGGATCCGAGAAATAATTTTGCAGTTTGGGCAAATTCCAATTTTTTTTTGAAACAGGGTGTAGTTCCGGAAATTTGGAATTTTTTTTTAATATTAATTAAAATTTCGGCAAAAGTCATCTGTCATGGTCAAAATAAATTCAACTGATTAACAAATCGAAATTGATAGGAAAACGAACACAATCATAACAAAGAAAAACTATCAACCAATGCCACACAACAGCCACCTATATTATATAGTTCGAGTATTAAAGCCTTTATCTACCTTCCAATTTGTATGGCTATCTTTATTTATCATTATTATTATTATTTTGGAAATTGTATGGATACATTCTTCCCGGAGGATGGAGGCAAAAGAAATTAAGCAACAGTGGTTCAATCAAACAAGCAAAAAATCATCTCATCTCCATTTTAAAAACGAAATCAAGATTTATTCAGCATTCATATCAGACACAAAGTTTTTGCGCATATATACCTGGTATTGAACAGTGCAGGACAAGTATCTTCTCAGATATTGGAAAGTGGGCTCACAATTTTACGGTTCAGATTAACTTTTTGTCAGACATAACTCAATTCGAGTCTTCTTAGATTGTAGGAGGTCCCCTTTAAGATTGGTGCAAAGTTAAAAGAACGATCCGAATCTACTAATTTTAAAAAATTTCCTTGCCCGGTACCGGAGAGGATCCGAATTCACCACGTACTCATACAGTCATACTTCATTATGGCCCGAATATTAGAGTGGGCCCCCACTATATTTCAAATATGTTTCAAAGTGATTTTGACTTGGCTGGAAATATTCGACGTGATCTGATACCGCAGAGAATATTCACTCGCTATGTTAACATAGCGTACTTTTTTTCTTCTAAATAGCATCAAATTTAAATATTTCAAAAACACAAGCATGTTGAATTTGATTTTTATGAAAAAAATACTTACATGTCGAGAAATAAATACTTGCATGTCGAAAAATAAATACTTGAAGTATTTAATATTAATATTTTCATACACAGTGCCATATTGAAAAACAATTAAAATTTGATAGAATATATTAAATACAAACATGTGATACATGAATAATTTACACTTCAATCACAAATTATAAATACTTTCAATATTTCATATTAATACTTTCAGATGTTATCTAGTGTCATATGTAATAAAATATTTGCAAGATGAAATACCAATACTTATATTAAAAGTTATAAATACTTGCACGATAATAAACCCGAATGTAATTCATCATTGATCTAATTTGGAAGAGAAAAAAACATAGAAAACTTTCTTTGTTTTAGATTTGCAAAATTGCTCACACTGTTTCAGCTATATCTTTTTTTTTTTTTTTAAATCTATGAATAAGTGGCTATCAAGGACTGTTTCAACTATATATCAAATCTATGAAACATCAGCTTTATATGGCCACAAAAAACGTAAGGAGTAATCGCAATTAAGGACTCTTTTATGAAGACAACTCTTTTAAAAATTGTTAATTTTTATTTGTTTTTTTATTGTTTTCTCAAGGTTATATTCTTTAAAAAGGGCCAATATGTTACAGACACTCTGCAATATAAGAAATCAAGAGTATTAGACGAAGAGTATATCTCGTTTGCATTAAAAATATTATACCCTGCAATATAAAAATTTGAGACACTTTTGCGACATTTATTTGGTACTTCCTTTCGCCCAGTTCAAATGAGGGTTGTGTTGTTATTTTAATTAAAAAGAGAGAGAGCAACATGGGAGAGAGAGTTGAGAGGGGAATGTAAAGAATATATCAGGCACTGCTACATAATAAGATATTGCACACCGACATAATTGGAGGAGCTACACGGATTTTTTGTCGTGTACAATGTGAGGGTGTAAAAATTCTTGAATAAATACACAGGGATATTTACCCGTGTGCGATTATAAGAGAGCGACACGGATTATTACATAAACAACCGTGTACAAACACTTGCCAGCATCGCTCTCAAAATAACCGAGTTACATGAATTATTAGATAAACAACCGTGTACGATTACTCTTTCTACACGAAAATTTAGCTAAATGTCCGTGTACGATTACTCTTTCTACATTGATATTTAGCTAAATATCCGTGTAGCTCTCTTATTTTTTTAATTTTTTTTATCTTTAAATACCTTTCAACATAGACTTTAGTTAAATGTCCGTGCAGAATTGTCTTTTTTTTTTTAATATTTAAATACCTTTCTACACTGACTTTATTAAATGTCCATGTATAATTGTCTTGTTTTTTTTTCATTTTTTTGTGTGGTTAGCCTCCTGTTTTGCTAGCTATTTAAAATCAGAATTCCAAAACAAAGAAATATTAAACAGAGGTCTTTTAAACTCAGAATTCCAAAACTATACAACAGTATAAATAATTAATTCATGTACACTACATTATAAAAAATTATACAAATCCATATTTAGCATTACAAAATTATTCTTGAAACCACCGTGCCCACATACATCTGAGATCGTCGATCTGCTCCTTGGTGTAACACTTTTGCTTTGGTCCATACTACAATTATAATTTAGTATTAGTTAGTAATAAAAAAAGGTAGATGCAAGACACTCGAAAATATCAATTGCTATTAATAAAATGAAAAGTGTAAGTAAGCACAATATGAAAATCATAGAAAATATTAACATATTATAATTCAGGCAACTTATATACATATTGCCTTTTGTACACATGAAATCCCATGTAATCCACATAACATATACTCCTTAAGATCTAATACAATGTTTGTATAGAAGTTATGTCCTTATCACTTAGTAATCATGTGATCAAGATTTGGGTTATGATCTAGTTTGAACCGAAAATTCATACAAACTAAGGCATATTGGATCCAACATATCAAAAAATCAGCTCCCATGTGATCCATGACATAATTCCTCTTGGTTAAAGGTCTCCAATAAGAATTCATTGATCAACATATATGTGCATACATAATAGGGAATAAAAAATTTCCTTAAAATTTTCATCCAAAATTATAAGAAAATATTTATATATAAAATTAGTTGAATTTGTATAGCTTTTATACGAATCATTGGAAATCAATTTCGTAAAAAAAAAATTATTGCATCTTATATGAATATACGATGGCTCTGATACTAAATGATAGTCTTAATAATCCATGACGTGTTTTGCAATTAAAAAACACAAACAATCCTGAATTTGTAAATTCAAAATAAAATAGCAAAGTAATTTAAATCTTACAGTTCTGAAGTGCAGACATCTTTAGGCGGAAGCGTTAGTACTGATCTTCAATGATTTTCCTCAGATCTAATGATGGAGACCATAGGCGTTTTCTTTACTTCTCACTTTCAAAAAATGGTCCACAATACACTAATTATTTATATTATCTTAACAAATCAAGCATGCATGCATTAATTAATAATTGACCTAAATAAGCAATAATAAGTAACAGAAAATTAGAGAAAGAAAAGAGAAATATATATATACATGACTAACCTTAGCAAGATAGAGATGAGAAATACAAATTAACTTCAAAGATCTCAGATCCGACCTACTTGTGTGCAGAAATCAGGCCAATATTCAATACACAGAGAGAGAGAGAGTATTAATTGATCAAAATGGTGCTGGAAGGAGAAGGCATTTTATATAACTAAAACCCTACAATAACCTTTCTACACGGATTTTTAAGTATAAATCTGTGTAGCTCTCTCAAGGCTTTCTACACTGTTATTTAAACAAACAATCGTTTACAATGCCTACCTTTCTACACGGTTCTTTAATAAATATTCGTGTAGCTCTCTCAAGACTTTCTACACTGTTATTTAAATAAACATCAGCGTACAATGCCTACCTTTCTTCACGGTTCTTTAATAAATATCCATGTAGCTCTCTCAAGGTTTTCTACACTGTTATTTAATTAAACATCCGTGTACAATTTTTAATAAACGTCCGAGTAGCTCTCTCAAGGCTTTTTACACTTATTCTTTAATAAATATCCGTGTAGAGATCTCACAGATATTTCAGGCTTCCAAAAAATTATAATTTCTACACGGTTTTTAAATAAATTTGCCAAATCCGTGTACAATGACTATTTCTGTAGTAGTGGGCTACAAGGATATTTTGTAAAACTACCATACATGCCCAGAAAGAGACAATAGCATGTGCGGATTTAATTATAATGTAATAAATATAACAGTTATATATTGTTAGAAAATTATACATAAAATGCAATAAGGACCAAATTTTTTCTGAATAAGTAAACAGTTATTTTATATCTAGTTTATATATTTGCCAATATTTGTTTGGAGTAAATAACGATTTCAAAGTGTAATTAGCATCATTTATATAGTTTTGAGTGTCACTATGGTAATGTGTCTTAGCGTTATAATCTGGAAGTCAATTATTTATAGTTCTATTCTTTGTTTTATTCATAAAATGAAAGAATCATTTGTTCCTCAAGTGTTTAATTACATTATCGATTTTTCAAGTTGAGGACTTGAACTATGAAATCTATAATAATAAAGTAGCAAATACTCTAAATGGCCATAATCTTGGTAATTATGAAGGAACTCTATTTATGAGTACAAGATTAATATGTGGGTTAAATGATAATCATGCTTTGCGGATCATGTGGTAAGGAGTTACCAATTTAATCACATAAATACCTAATGGAGATCATGGGATTAGACATGACCTAAAAATAAAACATAATATGAATTGTGTTACTGTTATTAATGTTTTGTTTGTGTCTTGAATTCTTTAGTGTGAAATGATTATATTTTCTACATGAGATTTATGTATCTATGGGTGTTATCCAACACTGGCCGAAACTGGCAGCTATACAAATAATATCTCAATATATGTTTCTTGTGATGAGAAAAATATATTTATTAAGAATATTAGTATTCCTCATATTTTATATATGTGTGATCATATAGGTAGGTCCCTTGATGGAGTAATAAAGTATGCATGCAATTATGATCAAGTAGTTGATCATTATTTACTAATTAATTGGAATCAAAAAATTAATAAATTTGCAAGAATAACACTCTTCTACTTTTAATTTTATTCATGATATCATGTAACATGGGAATTGACACAAGCAATTAATTATTGCTTTAGAATCGTGATATTGATTGGTTCACCTGTGCTACATATTCATGATATAAGCATTTAAGTAAGATAAGCTCCCTATGACAAAGCACTTGCTTTAATTGATGCTTGGTGGTACAAACAAGGGTATATCTAATCCAATGATGGTGACATAATTTGAATGTTACAATTACAATGACGAACCTTGTTTATGTCTATATTATTATCTTTTAAGGGGGGACAGTACAACTCGTTAATTGGACTGTTTTAATTACACACTGTTCCAACTATATCTTTTTTTTTTCAAATTTTAGAATAAGTGTCTATCAAGGACTGTTTCAACTATATATCAACTGTATGAAACATCAGCTTTATACAGACCTTCTATGGCCACAAAAAATGTAAGGACTAATCGTAATTAGGGACTCTTTTATGTAGAAAACTCAGCTAATTATTAGAATGGTTAATTTTTATTTTTGTAATACTTTTTTAAGGCTATATTCTGTAAAAAGGGTCAATATGTTAAAAACACAATACAAAATAAACTAATACCATTTCTCTGTTTGGACTAATAAGATTTATGTCGGTAATATGCAATATAAGAAATGAAGAGTATTTGATGGAGATTATATCTCGTTTGCATTAGAACGATTTTATACTGAAATATAAAAATTTTGAGACACTTTTGAGACATTTATTTGGTGCTTCGTTTGTCCCAGTTTAAAAATGAGGATTGTATACTTATTTTTAATTAAAAAAATAAAGAGAGTAACGTGAGAGAGAGAGAGTTGAGAGGGGAATGTATGGAATAGATGGGGCTATGAAGACATTTTGTAATAATAAATAATTGTGAGTGATTCTCTACGACACATAATTTTGAAATAGTAAAAATTACTCAAAACTAATTCTTTATAAGGGTCTGTTCCCCTGTTTGTTAATTTATGATGTAAATGTTTTTTTTACATATATATTAACTTCTGCCTTGATTCAACATTTTTTCCAAAGTTGAACTCTATCTACTAATTAATTTATTCTACTGAGAGCATGAGACTACTTTTTGAGAAAAAATGCAGACTTATTTCTTGCCACCCCAACCCTATCCCAAAGGGAGAGACCAACAATGTCCCTGTTAAGCTACAAAAACTTCCAAATAAACTTGTTGATATATATATTTTTTTGAAACTTCACGTTGACCAGATGGCAAGAGTGAAAATGAAATCACTGAAGAAAATAATAACATGACTTCACAATGTGTAGAAATTTGGTACAAACCTTATTGTTGGACTACAATTTTGTATTAATTTGTATATCACTACAGATATATAACAGATGTGCAACTACAACAAAATTAAGCATTTTACAATAATAACATAAAAAATATAAAATATAAATTACAAAAAATTGATATTAATAAATCGGTATATTCTGTTTGATCTTCGTAATCTTGAATTCTAATAAAAGCAAATTGTGAAATTCAATTCCGCAGATGTATCTCACTAAAAGAACGAACTTCGGCTGCTAGATCATAAATCGAAAAACTCAAAGAATCATACCAGAGAGCTGATTACAAACAATTTGGGCTAATTAAAGCAGTGATTGCATTTTTTTGAAATGCAGTACCAAATCTACAACTAAATAATTTTGCTCTTCTCCAAATAATCTAGCGGTGAATTGAAAATGGTTGCACTTTCACTTTCACGGAGTAAATTGGCTTGCATTCCTTTTTCTTTATTGTAACTCAAAGAAAATAGTGGATGTCATTTATTATACCAATTCGAAATATCTTGAGTTAGCTAGGTCAGAAGGCTATCAAATACAAAAAAAAAAAAAAAAAATTGTACATTTGAAAATGGATTGCTTATTTTATTGTTGGGCTATTTAGGTAAGAACGCTGGGCTCTGAGAAAAATAAATTAATATGGGCTTTTCTAGACTAAAGTTAAGATTAGTAAATGTTCTGTGGGCCTGATGGGAACATATTGGGCTGCTCTTAGTGGCCCTGATTAACTATTTGGAACATTAATTCCCACCCCAAAAAAAAGAACCTTATAAAATGTTTTTATTTTTTATTTTTTATTGACGGGTATATAATGAGGCAGCATCATTGATTTCATTGTCCCCGACTTAATTTACATTTTGACAAATGAACAAAAATATTGTCACTTTTTCTTTCCCAAGGGAAGACGTTGGACTAAAAAATGATTGTCATCCATTAAGAATCTCGAACGTAGATTGTTGAAGTGATTTTTAAAATAAAATTCATGGTAGATGGGCTCACAAATTTCAATTTGCATGAAATGTTACAATGTATTAAACAATTTGAGTTATTATGTACAATACTTGAACAATAGATATCCAACCAGTCTAGCATTGATGTTCTCTAGTTCATCAATCTAATCTATAATGCTCATTATGCCTAGAAAAGAAAAGAAAAAACAAGGCATTATCAGAAAGCCAGAAATCGGGAAAAAGAGAAAACAATCACGGGTGATCGATACAACGACCAAAAACTGGCCAAGGACAAAAATGGACTCTCGGTCAATCATTCTTCAGAGATGAAGAATTGCCAAAAAGGAAAGTGTAGCATTGTATTACAAATCATAAATTGGATAGTAAATTGAATAGCAACAAAAATGAAGAGTAAATTTTTGTACAAAATCAATGAAAATGAATAGTAAAATTTGCAAACAACACAAAATCAATGAAAATAAGTCCTCATAGCCAGAGCAACAGAAGTTGTTTCCATTTATTACAAATCATATAATAAATTTAATATTATATTCATTCATATCGAAGGTCTGCGAGGGGCAAAAGGGAGACATCATCAAAAAAATCTGCAAAATAATTGGACAGGATTTTATTTAGTAGCAAGAAACAAATAAAATAAAGGGAGATAATACTAGTTATGTCTAATATAGCTCTTTGTCATTTATAATATGTAATAATATCAAGTATGAACCATTAAAGAATGTTATTTTGTAGATCCTTTTTTACTTATTTGCATGTTGCTCCAACTCTCCAATATTTATAATGTTAATAATTAGTAAAAATATAGAATATAATGCTACATATGGTACCTTTTTTATAGGCCTCTCCGTGATGACACGATAATCACTATTTAAAATCTTGAGTAAAAAACATATATAAAGAGATGTTTACCACAAGCTGAGATATCTCTGCAAAACAAGATTAAGTACACATATTTCACCCAATTGTATATACCTAAGGAACCGAAGCAATCAATTGCTGGGTTCAATTCTGTTATTTGTTTTTTCAGTTAAATTGTCAAAACAAATGAGTCAGCACTCACACTAGTGGAAAAACAAGAATCAGAATCGGCCTATCTGGATCGACTATATGAAACAACAAATACTAATATCTATTTGAATCGGTTCTTTGAACAAAACCGATCCTAATAGTTAATCAGATCGGTTTTTATAAACAACTGATCCTGATAGTTGAACTATCAGGATCGGTTTTTATAAACAACTGATCCTGATAGTTGAACTATCAGGATCAGTTGTTCTAAACAACTGATCCTGATACTATCATGATCGGTTTTTATAAACAACTGATCCTAAAATATATATATATATATTTTTTATTTTTTATTTTTTATTTTTTAAAGTTGGTTCTGCAAAAAAAAAAAAAAAAAAAAAAAACGTTTGAGGATCGGTTGTTTATAAAAACCAATTCTGATAATTCAACTATCAGAATCAGTTGTTTATAAAAATGATCCTGATTTCATATTTTCAACTAGTGTCAGTATACGTTATATATTTCTCCAATGATGAAATAATAAAGGGCGTACAAAACAGAAAAATAGGAATTCGAAATGGATTTCTTGGAGATTTTATTCAATGCATCTCAGTCATGACTCATGACTGAGTTTGGATATTTTGAGCTTTGTTTCTAAATGTTATTTCTGTTATGGATTAACTGCAACATATTCATTGAAAGCTAAAGAGAGTGCAACTTTAATGTCAACTTCAAACTGATAAAAAATTATGAAGTGTTATTCGAGATGATTGAGAAGCACAAATTATTTCCATTTTTTGCATGTAATTAAATGGAGATAATATTATGTCGAATAATAAATATATAATATGAAATTTAATTAGTGTCTACTATATACCGATCGAGCTTCTAATTAAATCATGGAATGATAGCAAAGGTGCACAACTAAAATAGTACAAATCTACGGTCGAGCACTAATACATGAAACAACTTCTTTGTTAAAAATGCTAATGACATATAATTCCCAACCGTACTCCATCATGCATGAAAGTGTCGATAAATAGTACACATTTGATTGTCAACATATCTGCTAGTGTGGTTCATTATTTTATTATTTTTTAATTATTTAAATGTGTTTTCTATTTCTGAATATTTTTTCTGTAGTTTTCTTCAAATTATTTTGATGTTGATTCACTTGTGTAGTTCAAACCATGATGGTACAATAATATAATGAATCAATAAGTATAAAATTTGTGATTCAAATATAATTTGTACATAATTTGTTTAATTTACAATTCAAATTATATATCAAAATATTAATATTTTTATGATAAATAAAAAATTATATTATTGTACTTGTTGATTCATTATATTTGATGAGATAAAATTATATTTGCCCTCCAAAAAAATTCAGATATAATAAGAATAATGTTACTATGATTTTAACATCGTCAAAATGTAATTGTTTTTCCATAAGAGGCCCATTTACAATATTTAAAAATTTAACAGATAATGAATAAGTAAATACGGAACACTCAACTTTAAATTAAAAAAAATTCTGGAATGACAAATTGTTGCGCAATACACACATCGAAATTATATCCAAAAATCCCAAACTTAGAATTCAAATTTCTGAAAAAAAAATAAACACAAATCCATAGTAAATAGATTGATTGTTGGATGTAAGCTTGTTGTATCATGCGATACAGCACACTAGAGATCTTTTAGATTATTTTAAGATAGTAGTTTTATTTTGACAGATTTACTATTTGTTTGTTACCTTATCTGAGGTGTGGGAAAATAAGAAACCACATGGCAGTTTTAGTATTTTTATTTTAGGAGATTTTGTTTCCTTTATTTTTCATGTATTCAATTATAGAAGTAATGAGAAAATCAGAAAATGGAGCGGCCTCACTTTGCACCACAAAATCTCTCTTCTCTGAATATTATTCTGTGTTAAACTAATCTGTAAATCTGACATTTGGTATCAGAGCCAAATATGAGTAACGATGGGATAGGAGGAACAACACAGGAGAGAATAGTAGTTAGAGGGGGAGGAGTACCAATTCAGTATCCGATGCTGAATGACACGAATTACAGTTTGTGGGCAATAAAAATGAAGATAATACTTCGAGCGCTTGGAGTATGGGATGCAGTAGAAGGTGAAGGTGTAGCTGACAAGGAAAAAGATCACGGGGCTTTTGCTGCAATATCGCAAGCAATTCCTGATTCGACCACTATGGCTATAGCAGATAAGCAAACTGCTAAAGAAGCTTGGCAGACAATCAAGCAGATGGCGGTTGGTGAAGATCGCGTCAAGAAGGCAAGGGCGCAAGTGCTGAAGAGACAATTTGATCGTCTGGTCATGTCAGACACAGCAAATCTGGTAGGGTTTTCACAACTGCTGATTAGTCTGGTTGGAGAAATGCGCTCCTTAGGAATGGAGTTGAAAGAAAGTACCATTGTTGAGAAGCTTTTTAGTGCAGTACCAGACAAGTTTTTACCCATAATCAGCACGATTGAGCAGTGGGGTGACACATCCAACATGACAGTAGCCGAAGCAGTTGGGCGACTGAGAGTGTTCGAAGAAGGTCTGAAGGGCCGACATCAACACCAAGAAGAAGAGGATGAGAAGTTACTCCTCACTCGTGCACAGTGGGAGGCTCTGACATTGAAAGATAAGAAAGTTGGAGAAGTTGTTGACAGTAACTCAGGCAGCAATCAAGAGAAGAAGCTGAGAAAGAAATTTGACAAATCTAAAATTAAATGCTTTAACTGCTCGGTCTATGGGCATTTTGCATCTGAGTGCAGAAAGCCGAGAAAGGAAAGGGCATTGATAGCAGAGAAGGAGGATGAAGAAGAACCAGTACTACTAATGCATCAGGTTGTTACTGGTGAAGAAGAAGAGTGCATCGAAACCAGTGCTGTGCAGATTGGGGAATTGCACTTAGGAACGCAACAGAACCATGTAGACAAATGTTGGTTTTTGGATTCTGGCGCCAGCAATCACATGACAGGTAGCTTAGAGCACTTTACTACCCTTGACACATGTGCTCATGGTGCAGTAAAATTAGGGGATGGGCGTCGAGTACATATAGGAGGCAGGGGTACTGTGTTGATAGAAGGAAGGAATGGAGAACATAAGGCTTTGACTAATGTATATTACATCCCTAAACTGACAAGTAATATCATTAGTCTTGGCCAACTAGAAGAACAAGGGTGCAGAGTCAAAATGGAAAATGGTGAGCTACTGGTATTTGATACAGCTGGTAAATTGTTGATAAAGGTGAAGAGGTCAGCTAATAGGCTGTATGTGTTGAACCTGGAATTAGCTAAACCAGTATGCTTAATGGCAAACACTGAATCTGAAGCATGGAGGTGGCACACTCGATTTGGACATGTGAATTTTCAAGCATTGAAAAGGATGAGTCAAGAAGGTTTGGTAGAAGGGTTACCACACATAAATCATGTAGAACAGTTATGCGAAGGATGTCTGATTGGCAAACAGCGCCGAGCATCATTTCCAACTGCATCAAAGTATAGAGCAAGTGAGGTACTGGAGTTAGTACATGGTGATCTTTGTGGCCCCATACTGCCTCCAACATCAGCAGGCAACAGATATTTTCTGTTGTTAGTTGATGATCATAGCAGATACATGTGGATTGCACTTCTACCTAGCAAGGATAAGGCATTTTCACTGTTTAAAACTATCAAGGTGTCCGTTGAGGTTGAGCAAAATAAGAAACTGAAGGCATTTAGAACCGATAGGGGAGGTGAATTCAAATCTGTTGAATTTGAAGAATACTGTAAAGAGACAGGAGTTAAGAGATACATGACAACACCTTACTCACCTCAACAAAATGGAGTGGTTGAAAGAAGAAACCAAACAGTTGTGGGCATGGCTAGAAGCATGTTGAAAGCAATGAAGGTGCCTTTACAGTTTTGGGGAGAAGCTGTAACCACTGCTGTCTACATTCTAAATCGAACCTCAACCAAAAGTGTGGTAGGAATGACTCCCTATGAAGCATGGTACAAACGAAAACCAGTAGTGCATCACATGCGCACTTTTGGGTGCCTTGTTCATGTCAAAACAGTAAGTGGGCATGTAAAGAAACTGGAAGATAGGAGCACAGCAATGGTTTTCTTCGGTTATGAGAAGGGATCAAAAGCATACCGAGCATACAATCCTGTTAACAAGAAAGTTGTGGTGACTAGAGATGCTGTCTTTGAAGAAGACAAACCATGGACATGGCCAGCAAATGATGAACAGGTGAATGAAACTGATGAGGCTAATGTCAGAGTGCCGTTTGAAATGCAGGTTGGTAATGATGAAATTACAACTGAGGCAAATGTCGAAGGATACGATCAGAATGGTGAAGAATCAGGTGTTGGAATGGCATTCACAGAGGGGCATGAAGATGACAGCACTGATGGGCATGATGATGACAACAGTGCAATCTCAGAAGGAACCAGACGTTCACAGCAGACACCAGTCAGGCTGCGCAGTTTAGCAGACATATATGATGAAACAGAACCTGTCAGCTATCTAGGTGTGTGCATGATGGGTGTTGAAGAGCCAACAAGTTTTGATGAAGCAGACAGGGAAGAGAAGTGGAGGCTTGCTATGAAAGAAGAAATTGAATCAATTAACAGCAATGATACATGGAGTCTTGTGGAAGCTGTAAAGGGAAAAAAGGTAATTGGCCTTAAGTGGGTTTACAAACTAAAGAAAGACTCAGAGGGAAAAATTGTGAAGCACAAGGCGCGCCTAGTTGCAAAAGGCTATGTGCAGCAGCAAGGTATTGACTTTGAGGAAGTGTTTGCACCAGTTGCCAGAATTGAGACCATAAGATTGATAGTTGCTCTAGCTGTGCAAGGAGGTTGGCTACTACATCATATGGATGTTAAGTCAGCATTTTTGAATGGTGAGTTGTTGGAGGAAGTGTATGTAACTCAGCCACCAGGTTTTTTAGAAAGAGGAAGTGAGCATAAGGTACTGAGGTTGCACAAGGCACTCTATGGCCTAAAACAGGCCCCCAGAGCCTGGAACTCCAAACTGGACAGCACACTAAAATCTCTCGGGTTTAAAAGGAGTAAGTTGGAACATGCAGTATACAAGAAGAAACAAGGAAACATTTGTATCCTAGTTGGAGTGTATGTAGATGATTTGATTATCACTGGAACAAGTGAATCAGAAATTGCCAAGTTTAAACTGCAGATGAAGGAGAGATTTCGAATGAGTGACTTGGGTTTGCTAAGTTACTATCTTGGCATTGAAGTCAAACAAATGAAGGATGGAGTTACATTGTGTCAAGAGGGATTTGCTCACAAAATTCTTAAGGAATGTGGTATGTCAGATTGCAATCCGACAAAAACTCCAATGGAAGCTCGGCTGAAACTGAGCAAGGATAGTGTTTCGTTACCAATTGATCAGAATAAGTTTCGAAGCATTGTAGGCAGTTTGAGGTACTTGTTGCACACAAGACCTGATCTGGCTTATTCTGTTGGGATTGTGAGTCGATTCATGGAATCTCCAAAAGTGGAACATATGGCTGCTGTAAAGCAAATTTTGAGATATCTCAAAGGCAGTACTAGTTTGGGGTGTTTGTACAAGAAGGCTTCACTAAAAGATGTAAACTTTGTGGGTTTCTCTGATAGTGATTTGGCAGGGGACGTGAATGATCGGAAGAGTACTACTGGAGTCATTTTCTTCTTGGGAGATAATCCAATTAGTTGGTTTTCGAGGAAACAACAGGTGGTTGCACTATCCTCGTGTGAAGCAGAGTATATAGCAGCTGCCGCAGCAGCCTGCCAGGGCGTTTGGCTTGAAACACTGCGTGCTGATTTGTTGGGTCACAACTCTCTGAAAATCAGCCTCAAAATTGATAACATGTCAGCAATTTCTCTTTGCAAGAACCCAGTGTTTCACAACCGAAGCAAGCACATCGACACAAAGTTTCACTATATAAGAGAAAATGTGGAGAATGGAAAAATTGGAGTCGAGCATGTGGGCACCTCAGACCAACTGGCTGATATTATGACAAAGCCACTGGGCCGAGTCAGATTCATTGAGCTGCGAGACAGAATTGGTTTGCAGGATGTGAAAGATGGGCAACAAGCTTAAGGAAGTGAAATGTTGGATGTAAGCTTGTTGTATCATGCGATACAGCACACTAGAGATCTTTTAGATTATTTTAAGATAGTAGTTTTATTTTGACAGATTTACTATTTGTTTGTTACCTTATCTGAGGTGTGGGAAAATAAGAAACCACATGGCAGTTTTAGTATTTTTATTTTAGGAGATTTTGTTTCCTTTATTTTTCATGTATTCAATTATAGAAGTAATGAGAAAATCAGAAAATGGAGCGGCCTCACTTTGCACCACAAAATCTCTCTTCTCTGAATATTATTCTGTGTTAAACTAATCTGTAAATCTGACATTGATCAGGAGTTATTTAAGGTATATATATATTTGAAAGGAACCAAAAGAAGAAAAAAAAAACGATACCTTTTCTTTATTCAAGAAGAAGCTTTTGTACCGACAATAAATTTTGCAATGGAGAAACCAATTGTGTCGGTAACAGAGACCGGATCAAACCTTTGTACCGGTTTGGCTTTACTCTCTGTTAACCATTCCCTAAATTTGCTCTACATAGATCAGATGCAGTCTTATAAAAAATTAGAGAAATGATTTAACCAGACAAAATGTGAAATTGGGTCGACAAGATCTCATGAAATTTAATAATATAGCCAGTTTGAATTCAAATGGTTGATCTGAACCGTTCAACATGATTTTCAAATGAAAATGTACTTGCAAACTAGATTTTACATTTTCTAGAATTTTTGTACTATTTTTTTTTACTATGCATAGCACCATAGTAACCAAAGTAGCAGAAATACAAACTTAGTATGTGTTTCATCAATTTTTGTAACTTCCCATGATACCGGGACCTCCAATTTTTTACTAGAGTTAATCAAGATATGAGAGAGAGAGAGAGAGAGAGAAACTTGTAGTTGTCCAATGCATATCGAACAAAAGCCTCGTTCTCTCCTGGGTTTATATGGTGCACTTAAAAAAAAAAAAAATTTATGAAAAATACGCCCCTTATTCCAAAATGGGAAATAAGAGGAAAAAGGAAATATAAATGAAAAACTCACGTCGAATATACAATAATGCCCCTAGGACGTACCAATTGTACCGCTCGATCAAACATCCTTCTTTGGTACGTGCCATGTCTTCTCAATGAAACTATTGTTTCCTAGTAGTAGTATAAAAAATGTGTCGAGTATTAAATAAATAAAGGAAAAATTGAAATATTACTTTACAAAGGAATATAATTCTATGGTATTCCTATGTGTAGAAATTATTATAAGATATAGCAGGGGCATTGATGCAAAACAAAACCATACATGATTTTAAGCAAGTGTCTAACCTCAGCAGCAAACAAACCACGCCTCAAACCGAGATCAGAGCATGGCCCATCCAGTAAAACACGATCAAAGCAATTGGGTGCGAATCCCTTCGAATTTACAATTTTTCCCCCTTTTGAGTTATTTTTACCAGGCCATATCTCATTTGTCTCATTCACTTTCTCGTCTCTGGATTGCTTAGATACCTTCCATTCTCATAGATGAAAAGTAGGAAACAAGAATGCTGAGATCAGACTAGGCAAAAATACCCCCAAAAAAAATAATTTACAAAGTAATTAAACACATATATGAAAAAGGGAATTTCATATATGCCCCTCAAAAAACCTCAAAATTATGTATTTCCTCCTCTAAAATTCTTAATATCATATTTGTCCTTCTAAATTCCAAAAACTCACAAATTATTTTCAGATTGATTAAGTTTCCTATTAAAAATCATTTGAAATTTATAAAATACCCATTTTATCCTTAATTAAAAAAATAGTATTCTGAGAATAAATGTATACTGTGCTTAAAAAAAGTAAAGAAAAAGATAAGGTACACTAGTAATATTGGTGCACTGAGGTAAACTAAAAGTAGAGAGAGAGATGTGAGATACCTTTTCTCACTTTGGTATAACATTCTTTATCCACTCAAACAAGTGTTCTTAATTTCCTTTAAGAGGCCAGACATACAAAAGCTACTGTTAACTATATGGAACTGGTATGCACAATTACCAGTATGGTACAAACCGTATTATGCATTAAGAATCAAAATATGAAATATATATACAGTTAAAGAGAGAAAACCTCGTTAGATGAGAGATGAGACCTCATAAAAGCCACGGCGCGGTTCACAAGGTTTAAAAATCTAGTGTGTTGGATCTCATCCCTCCGATCAGTCAACCATGATGAAACTGTCACCTATATTGAGAAAATAAATACAAATCAATAATTATAATCAATGCATGTATAAAAAATAAGAAGAATAATATAGACGACCATTTAAGAAAGCTACAGAAACAATGAGAAGTCATATCATATATCCCCAAGATATATGAGAAATATTTTCACATTTATCGATCTTTGAAAAAGTGCAAACTGGATGGTTTTGAATCAAACTGTCACTTGCAGAAAACTTGAGATACTTATCATTTTACATTATAATTAACTGGTGATATTTTGACATTTTGTAGGGGCAACAGTAAAAATGGTAAACAATTTATTAGCTTTTTCTTCATTTCTTTAGTTGAAGTTTTGAGAGTATTCACTCGAATGAAGTAGCATGAATGTCTCCTAATCAAAATAGTAAGAAATAATATGATAAGAAACACTAATTAAAAGTAATAAAAACAAGGAATTTACAGCATTAATAATGCACAAAGACTCCAAAATTGAATTAAGTCTGATACGTAATTAAAAAAAAAAATGTGAGGATATGGTACTTTACAAAGCAGACGTTGACCCATACTTTGGTATCATATTTTTAAATTTTCAAATTCCAAACAATTGATCCGAATAACTCAACATGTTCTTCATATGAAAATATACTCCAAGATGAAATTTTACATTTTTTTAGAATTTTTACTATTTTATAAATAAGTAGAAAACCACCTAGTTTAAAAATTCCGTACCATTCAAAAGTAGTGATTTCCTAACTATTTGGTAAATAGTAAACAAAATTTGGTGTGAAAGCACATTTTCATATTAAAATCACGTTGAACGGTTTAGATTAACTATTTGGACTTTGAATGATCCGTAAACAAAAAAAAAAAAATTAAATATTTGCATTGGAAAACTTGAGATTATCTCACAAAGCTCTTGAATCTCTGGAACTGGAAATAGATTTTTCAATTTTTCAACTATTACAGTACAGTACAACAACTGTGGGGTGAAATATGCAATAAAAAATTGTTGGGGGTAAATACAAAAAGGGAAACTGTTAAAAGGGAGAAGGAATTACATAAGAGCAGAGGAGATGCGGGAGAACGAGGGGAGATGCAAATGCTTCTTGGGGGAAGAAATCATCGAAAAATCTGAAATTTAATTGGCCAGCATCTTATTTAGCAGCAACAAACAAGTATTATCAAAATAAAGTGTTCATTTTTCTAACCAGGAGGAAATTAATCAGTCGGCAAATTTTACCAAGAATTATGATTACAGAGAGTAAAAAAATGTTAAGTGATCTAATATATATATATATATTCAAATAATAAGAAATTATGAACCTGAGTTTATTTATTGCAGATGTCCAATTTAAGAGATGACATGCTCTGTTGGCCATCTTATGTGGCTTTTCCATCAACTGCTGTTCATCCATCAATAGTGATTTCACGGATCAGCAGTCATAAATTTCCAGTACAACCAACATATTCAAGTCTTTTGTGTATTTTTTTAAATAAAATTTTCTAATAGTTTTATCATTATGTCATTCTCATATATATTTAAATAAATATAAACATAAGGTATTCTTTGTCCTTGGACTAATTTGTTCCACATGACAATTTTATTAATCAAATCTCTCAACACTTAATGAAAACAATTTAAGCATTCCGAAACTTTTTATTTAGTAAAAGTTAAATTACAAATTCATTTCTGTTAAAAACAAACTAATTTTGAGATATAAGGTCCACAAACCATTTTGTGCCCCCAAATTATTATTATTTTTTTAAAAACAGCAGCAAAAAAATAAAATGGGAGATGCTAATTTTCTTTCCAAGCCTCAAAAAGCATCTCCAAAAAATGTTTATCCTTTCTATTTCTAAAATAATATATAAAGATACTTGTTATCAAAATAAATTTATGTCATATCACCAATATCAGATAACAACAAACTCCCTCTTATTTCAGATTTTTCTTCTGTTCACATTTTTTTCCACCAAAATGAAACTGACATTTCTCTTGCCATCTTCTAATATATTTCCATATGTGGCATTTTCATATGTAGCTTTTTTTTGTAGTATTTTAATAAACAAAATTAAAAAAATTACTACTAAAAGTCGTCCATTAATGTATTGGATAAAAATATGAAATAATTATTCTACTTAAATAAGAGAATACTAAATAAAAATATAATTGATAGAGATGTTAATTTTTTTTTATTATTTTAATAGTAGAGAAAATAAGAAATTGACTAGAAAAAACAATATAGCTTGAAAATATACATAATAGAAAGTGAAACAACAAATGTCGAAATTAAAATTTTCTAAAACAATTTCTTCAATACAACCAAACAATTTATTTTCATGAATTTTTGGATGTGTCTGTAATTATTTTCTACAATTTAATTTGTGGGATTTTATGGCCACAGTATTATATCATTATAATTCCATATATAGCCCACAGTGGTGCCCATCGTTTTTAAGTGAAACTGATTAATATCTCCTATGTTGTCCCCATAATATTCTTACCTACATGGACCCATCAAGTAGTCTTAAATGCATTCAAATGAAATTTATAAGGAGCATTTCTTAGTCATTTAAAACCGTTAAAAAATTATGTGTTCCACTAAAGAATATATTTTAATTACTACTTTACCTCCATACATTTAAATTAGAATAGTGTCAAAACAACGTTCTATATGACTTGTGTTCTGCATGAATAAAAAACTATATATGATTAAATGTTTACTTATATATGCCCATAGTTTTTTAGTGAAACTGATTAATGTTTCCTTTATTGTCCCCAATATATTTCTACCTACATGGACCCACTATGTATAGTCTTTGGAGAGAATTCAAAGAGAATATATATGGAGCATCGTATTTTTTTTTTAGTCAATTTTTTGTTGGGGATTGGTCTCAAAATCGTCAAATGAGTAATTTCTTCGAACACCCTACGGACATACACTAAACTCTAAACCCTAAACCATAAAATATAAGAGAAACACAAAATTTTATGTGGAAACCCTTTCGAGAGAACCACGAGAGCACAACACAAAATAACCATAACAAGTAGTCTTTCAACAGAAGAAGATAATCAAGCCCATAACACTTTCTTTCACACCTTTTTACAATTTCATACACAAATTTATGATATTATCAATTGTATTTAAGGGGATTAAAACAACAGAACAAATTCTAGAAATAATATTATAAGAGAAGACCTTTTTTTTTAGAGAGAGCAGTTTTTAGCAGCTCAACATAGAGCAGCACACGGTTTGGTTAAAATAAGGGAGACTCAGTGGCGTTTCTTCGAAGAAAATCCCCTAGCTTCAAGTATTTACAATCGCAAATTCTTCCGATAAATGCAAAATAGGCTTCGGCCCATTCATTTCACTTCACCGTCAACATTTTGTTAACCAACCAAAGTAAAGCAGGACCTTATCAGAAAGCCGAAAATCAGAGATAGAGAAAACACGAGAAATTGACCGTTGGCTTAGTTACTCATTATTAAGAGGAGAAGAATTGAACCAAAAAAATAACAAAATTAATGAAAATGGGGTCCCATAAACATAAAATATATATTTTCCCTTAATTCTATTACAATCATACAATAAATTGACTAGTAAATTCAAGCCCCGCATGTCACAATTATTAGATAATTTTTGGGAGAAAAATATTGCTAGCTGGAACGGGTGGAATTTTCGGAAATTTCACTGGAATCAACCATTTCTCCCAAAATTAATTGGAATTCGACCGATTCAGCTGAAATCTTACTGAATTAGGACCGTTCTGGCCGAAATCTGTAGGAAATAGGACCATTCCGGCCAAAATTTGACTGAAATCGGCACGTTTCGGCCGAAATTCGATGAAAAATGAAATAGCACGTAACTCGGCCAAGGTTCTGATTGGTACCTTCCGATTTCATTCTGGATCGGTCGATTCCAGTCCGAAACGGCCGATTTTTGCTTTATGCCAATATTCAAAATTTGTTAGCTATAAATGATAATTGAGAGAACAAGTGACCACTCTGATGTTAGATTTGGAAGGTTTGTAATTAAAACAAGCTACCACCATGGTGGATAGAAATTTAGATGAAAGAAAATAAAATGAAAATTCAAGCATTCCTCATTTGCTTTCAGTGCCACACAATAAAACACACATGCACACACACACAATATTTGCACAAGTAAAATTATTTTGATATCTATATGCACAAGGTTCTAACCTCCATCTGCTTTCTCTTGTGAGAACCAGAAGCCTCAGATTGCTTTCTTGCCTCTACTTGGACACGTGTAACCTCGTACCGGTACTCGCTGAGCACAACCTCGGTATCATAAGCGACCTTTTTGAGCTCCTTGAGCCAGTGCTTGACATAGTGGTCCATGATCTCCCTCTCCTCAGCATCAAGCAACGTGGACTTGATTCCCTTGAGAGTTACCATCATCAGCCTCTCCATATTCTCCTGGGCAGCAAGAGCACGCCCCCATTCGTAGTTATTAGAATTTGATGAAGAGGAAGGAGCATGTGCAGAGGTAGTAATAGAGGGGAGCAAATTTGTGGCTAGAGAGAGTAGAGAGGTTATCAAATACCCAGCCATTTTTCTCTGTAGATTTTTGTGGAGAGGCTAGAGGAAAGAATCTTAGATCTGAGTTGTGAAAATGAGAAACGAGAAATGAGTAAAGAGCGGCAATCTGAGGAGGTGGCGTGGTGAAGACCTTGCAAACTAGTCAATGTTTAATTATTTCACATTTTCTTTTTCTTTTATTTTGTTTCACAAATAGGGATCCGACTCCGCTGCTCTCCAAATAGGTGAACAATTGGATTTATAATAACAAGGTCCTGCAGCAGAGTTGGAAGTTTTCTCTCCTATTATTATCAATCAATTTTAAAGGACCACCATATTTTAAATGCATGTCTTAGTCAAATTAGTTCCTAGAATAAAGGAGCTTACGCAAAACATCTGGAGAAACAAATCTTACTGGACAAAAAGCTATGAATTTACAGCGGTGCGAACATCACCTAATTAATTGAAAATAATTCTGCAATTGGCATTCCATTTTCATTCATTTTTAGCATTCAAGAAAAAATAAAAGAAGCACAAGATTCTTTACAGATATTGCAGAACAATACAAATTGAGCTATGTTTCTATAATTGATGTTCATATAATTACATGAGCAAAACTAGGGTGTGATGTGCTTACCAAGAGGGTTTGGTGAGCACAACTCCAAAAGTATATCGAATCGGCTTCATGCTACAAGGTCAAGCGGTGAAAGAAATGATGAAAAATGAATATATAAAAACAACTTAAAAATAATTTATAAAATATTCATTTTTTGACTACTTGATCTTGTAGCAAATGAATTCAGAACTTCCAAATTTTTACATGTGTAAGCGTCACTCACAAAGTACATGAATTTCAATAGTTTGGATTTGTCGTTTGAAACCAATCAAATATACTTTTCGAGTTGTGCTCACAAAACCATCTTGATGAACACATCACACCCTAGCTTTGCTCTAATTACATTACAAAATAAACATGCGTAGTTGACATTTTTATCTTTTTATTCATGTTTGAAATTCAGCAAACCAAAAAGGAGCTTTTGAAATACGCCAGTTAGTGCATCCGTAAAATATAATCGATTACAAATTGGATACGTTTTGTTTGGCATTTATGTTCACTAGTGGACATAAATTCATTATAAAAAAATCAGCCTATCAAAATGAGCGCTAGCAATAAATATGAGTTCACAAAACAGTCATTGTCACTTAGCTCCTATTTAACTAAAGATTCGACAACAATTAAAAAACAATCCCGTCGATAAGGTTTCATCAAGTTGCATGCATTGGTACAATAGCCTAGTATTCATTTATATATGTAGATGCATAGAAATGATACGAATACAGATAATAGTAAAACGGATGTCAAAATTTAAAACCAAGTCATCCTTGAACGGATACAAACACAGAGCAGATAATTAACGAATACGTCTACGAAAGAAGTAATTGTCAGATAATTGAGTTATATAAATTTTGAGGAGGGTTCAAATGCCTCCTTTTTCTATGCCTTCACCCATGCCTCCATTTTTAAAACGTCAGTAACTTACATAGACGTGGATGGAGCCTCACTAATCTGAATTGGTTTTCCACCTGTTCAATGAATATGTACAAGCAAAGATACTATAGAGGTTGGTAGAACTGGGGATGAATGTCAAAATACCGGGAGGATCATCTTTTCAAGGCAAAAACACTATAAAAAGCTTGAAAAAAATTAAAATTAAAATTTAGCAAGAAAGAAAGGTCCATTTTGCTAATTACTCAGTTTGTCATATGGAGAGAGCATTGCAACAGAACTTTTACAGAAGAGAACTGCAATCTGATGCAACTTGCTGAAGATGTGGAAACACAATGAAAATATAGCTTATTGATGACTACATGAAAATAATGGATCAACTTAGAATGGTTATTTAGCAATTTTTATTTTATTTTTGAGTTTTCAAAGTTTTTCTGCAATTTTTTTTTTTTTTTCATTTTCCTTATGCTCAAATTTTTTAGTAGATTTTTTTTTTCTTATTTAGTTACATATCCTTTGTAACTTCAAAAATGATTAATGAAATAAGGGCTAGATTCTTTTTCTTTAAAAAAAAAAAACATAATAACTAAAAGTTTAAATCACAAATGTCAAAATAATACCTTTAGATGTAATATATTTTATTTTCTCTGTGTGCTCATATAAAACAAATATTATTCTTTTTAAAAGAGATTATTTCAGCACAAAGTTAATTAAATAGTACGCATAACTATCTAATTCAAAGGACATTTGCGTTAATTGGGACCAAATGAACGATTTGGACTTTGCTAATTTGTGTTCCTAGACTTGCTAGTGTATAAGTATAACTTGGATATTTTCCATGAGAGAGTGGTACTTTCTCCCACAAGTATGCTGGAGAGAGATGCTCAAGAATTTTCAGAGATTATATCAAAATTATACAAGTCTGGTAAAGGAGGTGCAGGATCTGTGGAATTAGTTACACTGAAAGAAGAGTTTTGAGTTTTAATTTTTATTCTTTTCTTTTCTTTTTATAAAATAATGAAATTCAACTTTGTTGAATTGCATTTCAATTTGTAACCTAGTTTTCTTTTGAAACCTATCATCAATAAAATAAATAAGGACTAGATCCTTATTTTTTCTCAAAAAAGAAAACCTTCTCCCACATGTACAACAAATAATTGTTTTGCAACAAAGAATCACTCATCACTGACGAGTCTTGTAAAGAGTCTAAACAATTTCTCAAACTAAAGCAAATGATATGAAACTATATTTTAAGTTGGTGCAACATTGGGAATCCTACAAGTTTGTTTGCCAACATACCTTCCATAGGTGCTATTCCAAACTAACACTGACACATGGCGAACTGGCATGAAATATTGCAGTGTTTTAAACATTTAAGTTACATTTGCACAATATTTAAACAATGGATATCAAACCCGTCTAGCATTTTTAGTTCATCTATCTATTCATGATTTTTATGCCTAGAAAAGAAGAAAAATGCCTTATCAGAATGCCCAAAATATGAGAGAGAGAGAGAGAGAGAGAAAAGCAGAGGGGACCCATATCTCAAATATGAAAAATTAAAATTTAAAATTATATAATTATATTCCTATTTGTATCTTATTTTCAAATACGGATTTCATATTATCCGCTCGTTTTCACCCATAAATGGGATGCAGAGATTTATTGGATTCATGAAAAGATTAGGATAAAAAACAAATACAAGAGTTTGTGTTGAACTGTTGATTGAAGAAAACAAAGAAGTTATTTTATGAGCTCCTTTCCAAGTCTCAAATATTCCATCTTTAGTTCCTTGTCCATATTTTATGAAGGTACTTGTTTGATGAAAAGGTTATAATTAATTTGCGGTTGATTGAAATTGGGAAGAATTTTTTTTTTGAAGGATCGATGCTCAATTCAATCAAAATGTCAAACATCGCATCCTTATTTCTTTATTTATTTAGGTTGAAATTTATTAAAATAATTAAGTTGACCCTTTCGTGGGTAAATTAATTAGGTATATTCAAAGTTTATATGGGTACACTAGGAGTTTATATGGGTTCTATGAGTAGATAAACGGGTACACAATGATTGATTTAAAAAAATTCATATCGATCTTAATTTACAAAGAGTTAATTAGTATTTTACATCCAAAGGATGTACGACTTCCATAAAATATATTATTTTTGTTAAAAACATATTTGCAACTTTATATCCTTAACACTCAATTGTACTGGGCCACAATAATTTATCTTAGCATTCAATTATTTTATTACTAGCCAGCCAATAGAAATTGTATTCACTACTGGAGTAATTATTATTTTTCTATAATTCAACGTAGTGAAATTATCTAATTATCAGTAATTTTACTTTTTGAATAACACAAAAGAATATTTCTAGTTTGACTATTAACTTAAGTTAGGTATAATGGATTGCATATTTTATAGTTGGACTATTAACTTAAGTCAGAACGCTACGAATAATGGAAAATGAAATATATGGGCTTTACTGGGCTAATATGAAAGATAATTAGTAAATGCTTCTGGGCCCGATTGTCACTAATTGGAATGCACCTAGCGGACTTGACCACTTAGCTGTGTGATATAAAGGTTCTGTCACTGACAACACGGTCCATCGAGTGAGGCTTAAAAAAAGACATATATGATTAATAATTGTACAAAAAATATTTATACTAATTCATATTTTGTGTTAACTTATTTTGTATTAATGCACCTACATCATTTTGTATAAAACTTAGCTTACTTAGCTCCCCATGTAAATATAAAATGATGAGCAGAAAAGTAAACTCCTTCATTAATTAATTAGTCACTCATAACCATAGAAGGAAAAATTGGCCGAGTCGGACTGGATTCGAACCTAACCGAGCCGATTTTCGACCGACTTATGCAGATTCCAAGTTTTCATCGAAAAACCAGGTTGAACAGAGTTAAAACTGGTCGAATCAAGAGATCCAGACCAAGTCTCTCTTAGATGGCCGATTCTACGTTTTTTTTCTTGATCGGTATTTGTATTTTGTAGTTCGAGCAGCAGCCTAGCGTAAAAACTAAGCAAAGGGAAGGATGAGGGCAGAAGACCATTCTGACAGATGGGTCCACATTAAAAATCCTCCAGGAATGGGCCTGTGTTATTATCATATTGGGCTTAATATTTATCAAGTTTCTTTGTTATCTTAACGTGTCTAACGTCAAAAAATTACTATTTGGTAAATATTTTGTGGTGTCCATGTTTTTTTAATTTGAAATTAACTCAATAATAAATTTTAATATTCAAGTTATATTATATTAGTGGATTATTTGAGTGTAGTCATTATCTAAACATATATTGTTAACAAATTATCTCTTTTTATCATTTTTTCTATGTTTTTTGTATAAAATAACTTCTGGTAAAAACACCTGAGTTTCCAATCTTTTAAGCCGATTTTTACCTATTCACCCGATTCCAATTCTACAGTCAACTAATCGATTCCTATTATGATTCCGATTCCGATTTTTCCTTCTATGCTCATAATTTCCCTTCCATTGGAGTACTGAGGAGCATCTTTGTATGAATCCGTATCCGAATCCTCATAAATTGTTATTGGTGGGGCCTCCTCTTCAGCCTCACCTTCATGAATCTAACAATAAATTAATTAAATCAACAATAACCTGCCATTAAATCCTAAATTCAGATGATTCTTAACGAGCCCCACTACTTCAAGCGTATAAAATAAAAGTAAATTATCTAAAAGAAAAAAAAAATCAAAGACTGATCATAAGCATGTAAATTTTGCAACTCGATGCGGAGAGGCGGAGAATGGATAGGTCGGATGCGGAGACTGGAAATTGGGACTTTGGGACGGGACCTAAAACCCTTTAATACCTGGAATTCGGATCCCCTAGAGTAAATTTTTGAGTTTCGATCTGGACCGTTTGATCTACTTCAGCACAAATATTAAAGGAGACATGTGCATTCCACCTCGGACGGGATTGACTTGAATTATGATCAAACGGTCCGGATTTTAAATCAAAATTTGGGTTACTTTAGGAGATTTGAATCCATCTAAAATCTGAATTCAACGGCCACTATAATAACTCGTTAATGAACCAATTGCTACAATTACGAATTCTTACAACGTAAGTTAACAGAATATTTCTGATTAGATGTAAACCGTCCATGCATAATCCGCACGAATATTAAAAGAGCCGGATTCTTACCTAACGGTGCTGATGTGAACATAATTATTTGTCGTGCGAACCATTTAATTAAGATGCAAATTTTTTGTGGAAACTGTACTCAAGTAATTGTTTGTATAGATGAACGAATTAGTAGAAAAAAAAAGTATTAATTAATTTGATTAGTTGGGTTGGGTGCACCAATGGTCCGTCCAGCTGACCCGCATCTGCTTTGTATCATTTAGTTTACAATACGTCAAACATGGAGATAAACACTGAAAGATGGTTCAACCAAATTTACTTCTTACAGAAAAAACATAGGCCAATCCCTAGCCACCCTATCTGAATTCTGAAGGAAAGAAATGTCTTCAGTAAACTATTCAAACAAATTAAAATCACGATCGTTGTCAAACTATGGAAGAACCTGACTTGTACATGCAACGCCAAATTGAAAAAATTAATGCACCATAACTAACAACAAGCGCAACTGGTGCCGTTGTTTGCTTGTTCCACGGAAGCAACACCGATCACTCGTGAAATTCGATGAAAATGGACCAACACGGGATTATTCACAGTAGCATCGGCATATCGTATTTTGCACGAAACAGGTATTCAATCAACATATCACAAAGTGTTGTGGAAACTAAAAGTGCCGATGAAGGTCAAAATATTCCTGTGGCTGATGATATCGAACAGTATCCTCACTCAAGAAACATTAACAAACAGGGGATGTGCGCTAACAACAGGATGTGCGCTTTGCAACAATTGTGTATTAGAAACAAGGGATCACCTTATGGCAATATGTGCATATTCGAGGAGATTCTGGACTGGTTTAGGGGCACAACTGAACCTGCCAGCAGTGATGAATAATGATCCTATTGAGGGATGGTGGGAGGGAAGAAAGAGACTAACGGGTCAAGGAAAAATGCGCTGGGATGTTGCATGGGCGGCAGGCTCATGGGCTATCTGGAAGGAGAGAAACAGGAGAATTTTTGCACAAAAAAGGATGGTGGAGTACATCCTTATAAATGCGGCAGCCATGGATGTACATAACTGGACCCTGTTCCTATAACCAAATAGTGAGGGGGGGGGGGGGGGGGGGGCGGCATTTACAGAGCTTATTTCACTAAGTAACAGTAGTGGATGATAATTAAGTAAATATTTGTAAATATTTCTCTGAATTAGAAACTGTAACCTTGTCACTTGACGATGGTTGCGGAAATGTAATACTTATTTTATATAATGAAAATTTCTCAGCGGCCTAGCCCGCTGACCATCAAAAAAAAAAAAACTAACAACAAGCGTGCTGAAAAGTTGCATTGACCCCAGGTAAACGGAAGAGATAATAGCTGAATCGTATCCATATGTATTTTTAATTAATTGCAATAATTACCTTGGAAACTCTATATATAGGAATGAATCCATGGAGGGTACAAGCTGCATCATAAAACAAGGCAGGATAAAATAAATTCCCAAAATGTCAACAGCAAAAGCTATCCCAGTTCTCTGCATTCTCTTCCTATTTTTCACTAGCTCTTTCGTATTGCCTTGTACCGAGGCTGCTCGAATCCTGGAAGAGAGCAAGGCTGGTTGTAAGTAATCTCTCTCTCTCTCTCTGTCTTTCTTGTTTAAATGCTGTTGTATTATTTTTTCTAAAGGAAGTATTCAGACTTTAATTTACGTGATAATTCAATGAAAGTTGAACCAGTATGTACAAGAAAAAGAGTTTGATAGAGTTATGTGTCTTTTAAATGATGGTAAGTAGAAATTTCTAGTAATAGATAAAGTGACAAAGATTTCTTCTGTATTTCTTTCATTAGTCAATTTTCAATTGGAAATCAACTTAGTCATCTCTTCATTTTCAGCAATTCGTGCAGGGACATTAAATCCAAATATTCGACCAGGCAGGTC
>CAXKVR010000177.1:0-53100 GCA_964058845.1 Carex sylvatica
AATCTTTTTCCTTGAAGACGGAGCGTTTTCTTTTTTTCAAAATCAATGTCGCCCAGAGGAATGCACAGTCGAGAGACACTGAATTAAATAGGACTGTGATTGTCATCATTCAACTAAAAAAACAGTATCAAACAGGACTGAAAACTGAATCAACCGAATCAAAACAATCACCCCACATAGAAAAAGAGAGAGAAAGAAAAATACAATTCTTTACATTCTCATTATGGACAACAACCACAAAAAAATATATAACTTATTCACAAATACAATTCTTTACATTCTCATTATGGACAACAACCACAAAAAAATATATAACTTATTCACATGTAGTTTCAAACTATAGTAGATCTAGCATACATATTTCTGTGATAGCATATTGGATGATTCGTTTTAAATTTGTACGCATGGAGCTGCTTAATTATTGAGAGGAGTTGTCTTGAACATGAACCTGCTAACTTGTTGGATTTGTATTTAGATCCAATAAATTTAAATCTAAAAATCCGGAGGATTATATCTATAAATAAATTTAATATTCTTCAGCAGGGTTATCCATTGTTATGGCCTTATGGGGTTAACTTGACAAATTTAAAAATATATTCACATCAAATCCAATGAGTTTTAAAAAAATAGAAAAGAATCATAGCTGTATTGTTTGTTTTATAGATTGTTTGGACTTTGGCACTAATTTTTTTTGAAAAGGTCATTAGATATGGAAAAATGTATAGTTTAAGTCTTTTCGTGCATGAATGGTTAAACTCGCTTGAAATTTTGACATATTCAACATGCATAATATATATATAGTAAGATTGCACTGAATGTTGGATTTCAAAATTAAAAGTTATTTTCTGATAATTATTAAACTTACCAAAATAAAAATCTATTAATAAATCTCCACTCTATTTTGATATACATAAATACTATCATTGGGTTGTAGTGTTTGAAAGTTTATACGGTCGGAAATAATGAACTTTGTGAGCAAAGGTCAGATCCCAGCTGATTTTCTTTAGGCTATTTATATTATAAACGTATATGTTGTTTCCACATATAACTATAATATTACTTTATTTATTTTTTCAAAAATCGTAGTTATAGTGTAAATTTGATTGGAAATCAGTACCTATAATAATAGAATGAAATGTAATATATATTTTAAATTTATGTGATTAAAATCCAACCATTAAAATGCAATATATATTTTATCCAAATTTTATACATGAAATGGTGAAATTTTATGCAAATTTCATTATTAATATCATTCGCAGTTAGTGGCGAAGGTAGTATGTATAGGGGCAACCGGGCAGGCATTTGCCTATCCATGAATTTTTTTTCTTGTGAATCAGGTTATATCTTGGATTTGTCTACTCTGAAAAATGAATTTGTCTACCTCTGATCCAGAACTTTTGAGGCACTGAATTCTCTCTGACATGTATCTGTATAGGTTTTTAGCATATAACACAGTTTCATGTTGTGCTATGTTTCTGTTTTTTTTCACTTTTTTATTCAACTTCCGAATTTTTATGTATGAGACCATGTATAAAGCATGTAGTAATGTCCTTGGCACCTTTACTCCCATATATACAATTTTTCTACAATTTTTACATGTTTATTTCTTTTTGAGTTTGACTTGACTGTTTTGCCCATTTTGAACAGCTGACCTTTAGAAATTACTGTGAGCAATTGGCTTAACTAAATTCTTAGTTCTTTATATATAAATGATGGTCACCTCATGTACTATATGCTACAAATTAAAATACCAAAAATTATATATTAAGATCAGGAGCTATGTGTAATTTACGGATTTTTGAGGGGCAGTTCATATGCCAGCTCATAGTGTTTGACCCAGTTTTTGTTTTTGTCAGCTGAGATTCAAAAATCGATTTAAAATCACCAAAATTTCTATAAATGAAAATTTTTGTATAGTGATGCTTAGCATGTCATGCTTTATCATATGCATAATCTTGAGACATTTCAAAACCTGTAGCTAGGTTTAGCTAGCACTTTATTTTCTTTTTGACTGTTTTCAGGGAGTATGTTGTGATACCATTGGCTTTCCCTTTTTCATATGTACAAGGTGAGTCTGGTATATATGATGTTGTGAGACGGGTTCAAGGGTTCTACAAAGTGTCTAGAATTCACCTATACACTTATACACATTTTAGGGTTGTAGTTAAAGACTAATTATGTTGACTTCTTGTTTATTTTGATTGATGTTGTAATTTTTGTTATGTTGAATTTTTTTTTTTTGTAACTATATATGTTTGCTTATCTCTCGTAAAATTTCTGACTTTGTCACTGTTCGCAGTTGTTCAGATTAATATCATTTGATAGAACATAAAATGATATTTAAATTGCATGAAAATTGATACACAACAAATCTATAATGAAAATTAAAAAAAAAAAACATGTCTATAATTTTTTTTGCTATTTTTGAAACTGTATTCAGCCTGTTTTGAAAACATTTGTTAAGGTTGTTAACATAAGTCGTTGTCAGCATATATAAAAGAAATATATCTTCATTTAGATGTCACATTGTCATTGGATCGAAATCACACAATTGGATCCATAGTGTTTTCAACAAATTGTATTCTTTTAGATAAAGATGAGGGTGAATTCTCTCAATTTTAAATATTTATTAAAATTCTTTATTCAATTTTCAAACCTACAAAGTCTCCATTACTACGTACACTAAAGATTGATTATTTCAATAAACCGTAACTTGGTTACAGAACTTGTTCAACATAACTATACAGAGTGAAACTGTTAACTTATTGATTTTAAATGTATATCAATAGAATTATATCCAAAACTCCAATATGAACAAAAATATTTTTTTCTGAATAAAACAACAGAAAAAAAAAAAAGCAGCATATAATATTTGAGAGCACGGAGCCGCCAAGTCTTTGAGAATGTATGTTTTATCTGGTTTTATGAATAATACCAATCTTGAAGCAAAAGCTAGCCTAGTAAAGTTTTCCAGATAGATGCACACTAGATAGGCTGTGCAAAGATGCTATGATGGGAGTGTGGGATCCACTGTTCACACACTAAATAGGCAAGGCATAATTTTAAGACAGATAGATGCACACTAGATAGGCTGTGCAAAGATGCTATGATGGGAGTGTGGGATCCGCAATATTCGCCGCAATTATGTAGTTCGGGCTTTTCTGGAAAAATAAATTGACAATTTTGCTCCGGCGATGGCTGTTCTTTAATCTCTCCACCAACTACTCCCCTCTCTCCACCGACTACTCTCTACTCCCCTCTCCCTTAAACCTCAACTCCCCAAGCATCCAATCTAATCTCTATCTATTTCCAACATCACAAATCAACCATGGCAGATCAACCATTAAGCCAATCACCCCCCTATATTCAAAGCTGCTTTCTATCTCCCCTCTTTGAACACAGTCGCCTCCTCCTAGACCTAAATGCCTCGGTTGTCCTACAGCCTCTTTCCCCCACCTCCCTAACCGCTGCCGAGCTTAGTCTCCTTCTTATAACTAGATATGGAGGAAACACTGAAAATTAGTCAATCAGGAGGGTATCAAATGCCTTTCTCGTCCGGTTGCTCGAGTGGATCTCTCAGGAGACCCTCGATGTTGATGCTATTTACTGGGCCCAGCAGAGCATGGAGACCCTACCTTGGCAAACACTAGATGGTTCATCCCTGACTATGCAATCGCATAGAATAGTAATCACCATACACAATTTTCCCCTCGATTTCAGCCACCCTCACTACTACAGGCAAGCAACAGTAGGCATGGGGGTTCTTCTTGGCTATGCTGAGCATGAAGTTCTACAAGAAAATCTTTCTTCGATTAGCCTGCTGATTGAATGTTTGGATATCTCCTTTATTCCTCCGCTTGTGGATGTTTACTATAATGGAGGGTAACCTCATGCCCCCATTACGAGGGAAACACAACTCATGCAGGTGACCACGCCACCACCCTCCGCCGGAGGGAGGGGATCACCATCGCCAGTCAGAATCAACCATGGCGGCGCTGCCACCCACACTGGCCTATGTCCCACCTAGTCGAAGAAGGGCCCTGGAGATGCCGGCTCTGAACCAGAATTCATGTGGCGCAATCCCACCGGCAGCTGTTGTCACACAAAAATACAAAAACCGACCCACAACGAGTACCTATGCGCTAAGCCTTGTCAAAATTCTTTCTCCGGGGGGTACACTGCCGAATCAGAGGTGTGCTGATAGCCTTCAATCGGGTACACTGAGCTCACAGGGAAGCATCCAAAATAACAGGCGTGAGGTCCAGGGTCAGAATGACTCAAAATATCTCTCACACATTTGGGTGGATCCCCTGCATCCAAAAACATTCTCTTCCTCCACCCTACATCTGCCAAAACAAATCACAGCCTCATATCCCCAATCATCAACGGATCACACCTCTCCAAATATTAATCACAACAGCCACACACACCTCCACACAAAAAACTCTAGCCTGCAACCACAACAAATCCCACCAACCTCTTGTGTGTGTCACCCACACCCCCAAAAACACCCATGCATTCAAACAGGGCCTAGAAACTTCTTGTTCTCGACAAACAACCGTCAAGAGGTGAATCAAAACAAAAGAATCCCTTCTATACTAGGCCCCTCACCTCTCACTTCATTATCTTTTTCCCCTCCCTCTCTCTTTCAGCTCTCTCTCTCTTCTTCTCTCAATAAATTCGACCTCTCCTTTGCTCATCACATGGACACTTTCTCAGATGAGGATGAGCGTCTCATCCAAAAGTTCATAGGACTCTCCACCTCTGAGAACCAGGGGCCGCTGATCGAACTCCCCGATCAGGCTGCCTCAAGTTGCAACTAGGACACCACGGTTCTAGCAAAGGTCATCACAAATAGGCAGGTGTTTGATGATGTCTCTACACCATGATGATCCGAGCATGGAAAGCTGACCCGACCACCTCATTCAAGCCAATGGGTAAAAACACCTTCTTGGTTGAGTTCTGCAACGAGAAGGATATGGAAACAGCTTTGCTAAGGGATCCTTGGACATTCCGGGGGGATCTCATTGCCATTAAGAAGGTTAACTCAAATATCTCACTCAACCCGGATGCGTTGATTACCTCTGAACTGTGGGTCCAGTTGTACAATGCGCATCTCAACTTAACTGATGAAGGTTTAGAGTTGTTAGCAAATGAGGTAGGTAAACCAGTGACATGGCCAATGGAAGGGCAAGTAGGAGGCAGGAGATGTCTCAAAGTCAAAGTCATAGTGGACCTGGGGGAACCCCTAAAGGATAGGGTCAGAATCACTCACCCAAGTGTGAGAGAGATTACGGTTCACTGTGTCTACAAGAAAATTACTAGAGTCTGCACCTTTTGCGCTAGATTGGGTCATGAAATACAGACCTGCTCGGAATATTTGAGGCTTTCTAGAATTGCGTAGCACAGGGCCTATGAAGCAAAAGTTTCTATGGCACAACTACTCTCCCCCAAAACAGGCCTTTGGTTACTGAATTCGGCTCAGGTGCCATGTGGGGCTGCTGCTAGCGGATCACCATGTTCCAAATGGGCCTTTCTCAAACAGTCCAGTATGAAGAGCCCATCTTACCAAAAGACAGAGCCCTGAATTTCCAAAAAATAACTTACCCAGTAGCTCTAAATGGTTCTGGATCTCATGATCCAATGAAAATTCACCAAACTCTCTCTTCTAACCCACCAAAGAGGCTAAAGCCGACGGGCCTTATGGCGCCGGTACAAGATATATGAGTCTTGCATCGTAGAATTGTCAGGGTAGTGGAGGCACGACAATTGCCATGTTAAATAGATACCTCCATTGTGTAAAGGCGGATATAACTTTCATCTCCGAGACAAGGTGTGGGAGGAAAAAAGCTGAATTAAGAATTAAAAAATTGTCTTTGTGTAACTACGTGGTGGTTCCATTGGAAGGAAAGTCAGGTGGACTGTGGCTGATCTGGAATGATGAAGTAAAGGTGACTGTTTTGGAAACATGCAAAAATTGGATTGTGGCAGAAATTCTCCAAAAGGATATGACCCCCTAGACCCTTATTGGAGTATATGGTGATCCGGCCCGAACCTCTAATCCAGCTATTTGGGCCCATTTAGAAAGCTTCTTTGAAGAAACAGAAGGACAAGTTTGTCTCTTGGGTGATTTTAATGCTGTCCTCTCAAAGTCAGAAAAATGGGGAGGTAGTGATAATTTCTCAGCACTTAATATTGCTTTCAGAAATTGGGTCAATTCAGTTGGACTGATAGATCTTGGTCACTATGGACCAGCCTTCACATGGTGTAACCGGCAAGCTGGGGCCGCAAACATCGCACAGTGACTAGACAGGGCCTTGGCAACAGCGGCATGGACCATGAGGTTCCGAACGACGTCGGTCTATCACCTGCCTCGCTTCTCGAGCGATCACTCCCCTATCCTGCTCAGGCTCACACCCCTCAAACCGAAATCAAAACCTAAGTTCAAGTCAGAAAACTGGTGGATGCTAAAACTGGGTTTTGATGAGATTTGTAAAAAGGCAGCAGAACTGGGGAAAGGAAATTGGGTGGCAACTAGAAAATCCTACAAAAAGGAGGCAAGGAGGTGGGTTAAACTTAAAAAAACCCCAGATCAACTGTTCAAAGAAGTGGAGAAAAGGATGGCCGAAATAAACTCTTAAAGGCCTGATATGGTGGATAAGGCGCTAAAAAAGGAGACACAGGAAGAGCATGATCGCTTACTCCTCATGAGAGAGTCATATTGGTGCCAAAGAGCCAAAGTGCAGTGGGCTCTGTTTGGAGATGTAAATTCAAGCTATTTTCATGCGGTGGCAACTACCAGGAAGAGAAGGAATGTAGTTAAGTCACTACAAATGGAGGATGGCTCTTGGAAAACTGGAGAAAAAGAGATAAGAAGCGTTTTTCTAAAACATTTTCGAGCCATCTATACTTCTGATCAGCCCAAATCAGTTCACAGCCCAGCTTGGAAGGAGGTCCTTAGTCAAATCCCAAAATTGCCAGACCTTGCCGCCTCTCACATAGTAAGTTTGCCAACTGATCATGAAATTTTTAAAATAGTAATGTCACTGGGCCCGAATAAGTCTCCCGGTCCGGATGGCATTAATGCACGACTAGTGCAGGGAAATTGGCAACACTTTGGGCCTGCAATTCTGGCGAAAATCCATTCATTCTTCTCCACGGGACAAATGCCGAGTCATATTGCCCGCTCCAATATTGTTCTTATACCTAAGTCACTGGAGGCAGAAAAGGTGACTGAGTATCGCCCCATCTCAGTTTGCAACATCTCCTACAAGATCATCTCGAAGTTGATAGCGGCAAGGATCAGACCCCTAATAAGTCTCTGTGTTTCAAAGGCACAGAGTGCTTTCATTCCGGGTAGGGAGATCTCAGAAAATGTAATCCTGCTCTGTGAAGTATTCCATTGCTTTCGTATGAAAAATTACAACAAGGCGCAGTTTTGCCTCAAAGCGGACCTCTCAAAAGCTTTTGACAGAACACAATGGTCATACTTAGAGGAGATATTGCCTTTGTATGGTTTTCCAGCACAAGTAATTTCATGGATCATGGCTTGTGTTTCATCCGCTGAATACACAATCATTCATAATGGCAGGGGAGACGGCTTCTTTAAACCCACATGCAAACTTCGGCAGGGTTGCGCACTCTCACCGTACCTCTTTATAATCGGGATGGACCTTCTTTCTAGAAAACTGCAACAACAAACTAATTTGGGGAGTTTAAAGGGGATCAGAGTGTCGACCAATGCTATTCCCCTAACAAACTGTCTATATGCGGACGATTTGCTCATGTTTGGAGAGGCTACCACTCAGGAGGCAATGCTCTTTACCCAAATCCTACAGGACTTCATGGAGGTGTCGGGACAGAGAATAGGTCCCAGTAAAAGTTCAATCTGGTTTAGTGTTGCTACACAAGATCACATTAAAAAGGAAATTGGACTGATTTTTCAAGTGCCACGGCAACCGGGTTCCAAGAAGTATCTAGGGGCTCCAATTGAAACGAACTCTGCCTCATATGAATTTCTCATAGAAAAGTTTTCAGGAAAACTACAAGCTTGGAAGGCTAGACTCCTATCACAGGCAGGAAGAGTTGTTTTGATAAAGGCTGTTCTAAACTCTCTCCCAATTTACTACATGGCAACCTCAAAAATTCCAAGCAATGTGCTACAGAAACTGAATAGTATCATTTTTAGTTTTTTCTGAAATAAATCAGATCAGAAGAGATACATGGCATATGTGGGAAGAGATAGATTGTGTCAACCACAAAGTTGCAGGGGGCCTCGGCTTAAAGGATCTTAAAGGAGTAAATGATGCAGTGTTACTCAAGCAACAATGGAAATTAGCAGCTGACCCAACATCTCAGTGGGCTCAGTTTGTTATTGCAAAATACCTCCCAAGGTCTGTTTTGTGGACCTCAAAACGGACGTACAACTGCACGGTTTTTTAGAGGAGTCTCATGTGTTTGAGAGATATGCTGCTGCCAACTTTGATATGGGAAATCGGTGATGGATGGACATGTGGGGCAACAGGTCAAACATGGTGCCCGGGAGCAATGTCAGGTGCCACTATCTCGGCCACAAGGGGGATCCGAATAGTCAGAGACCTAACTGATGCAGAAACAGGGTTGTGGGACTGTGACAAAATCATTGGGGTAATGGGACAAATGGCTTGTGTTCAGATCCTGGCTTCACACAAGGCACCTGCCGATGATGATGGTCCAGACAGATTGGTATGTAACCTGGCCTCTAATGGCAAGTACTCGGTTAAGGTGGGCTACAAGAACCTTCTTATGCGCACTACGGAGGTGGATGACCAGCAGAAGGCCTGCTGGAACCTAATCTGGAATAGAGGTGACATTTTGCCTAGAGTCAGGCTTCATATGTGGAAACTCGCCAATGGAGCACTACCTCTATCAGCGCTTATAGCATCAAGGATTAGCAAAGCGGATCCTTTCTGTGCCACATGCGGGTCTGCTAAGGAGGATGTTCCCTCACCTACTGTTCACTTGCCCGTTCTCAAGAGGATGTTGGTTCGCAAGCCTGTTAGCAATCAGGTCTGATAAGGTATGGGAAACTTTGCAAATGGGTCCTCAATTTCTGACAAATGAACTCTCTGACAAATAGTGGACTCAATTTGCAAATGTGGCATAGGCAATTTGGCGCTGTAGAAATGACAAGGCATATGCGGGTAAGATTCCTACCGTTGAGTAATTCAACAAGTACTTGTCTCAAATCTCAAATGAGACATTGATTGCAAGCACAAAGAGGTATGCAAATGTAATCATTGAGGCTGATTATCTAGCCAAGAGTGATGAGTTTATGTGCTGGACTGATGGATCATGGGTAGGCGATTGGAAGGGGGCATTGGCTGTGTAATCTGGCATAAGGAAGAATTGCTCAGATTTAGATCAAGTGGAGTTAAATCTTGCTGCCCTTTGCAATCAGAGGCAATGGCCCTGCGAGAAGGAATGTTGGAGGTGCGTGATCTTGGGTTACAGAACTGCGTGTTTCTTACTGACAATAAGGAGCTCAGGGATCTGGTAACTCAACTTTTTCCGCCAATTGACACTGACTGGAAGGTTTTCTCAGAAGTTCAAGAAGTTTGGTAGATGCTGCAGTAAAACAAGGAGTTCAAATGTTCTTTTAGGCAGAGGAGCCACATTGAGATGGCTAACTATCTGGCAAAAAAAGGGCATATGGAAGGATGGGATTATGCAGGGTCAACCTTTCCACTTTTCAAGGATTACAAGCAAGAGATATAGTAGAAACAGTTTTGCTTTGGTTGGTCTAGTAATGGATTTTTGAATTTCCAATTTTTTCTAATGCTTTATAGCTTTCTGGAAATGTAATCGGATACTGGTATTTTAAACCAGGGATGTAACTCTGCCTACAGGCTTTTCAATGATCAAAAAAAAAAATTTAAGACAGATGGAATTAGGTGGCTCAGCAAATACTAATGGCATGAACCAACTTTGTAGGTACAGTTGTAGTCAAAGAGAGATAAAGTAGAATAATATCTGCACAAGGAGCTGTAAATCATAACCTCTCCACCGTTCAGCCGTTGGATCTTATCATGGCACGGTGTCAATGATATCCAATGAATGTACCACTGTGGAGTGTGGAGCATCATTATTAATTTGGGGTAGCAGCACAGCGGTTGAACTAGACGAATATTGTGGCGAAGTCACGGAAAAACAGTAAACAGTGTATTTAAGCAACTGGGAGTAAAATAACGCCTAGGGCCGGCGCCATATATTGTTGAATTCACATCCCCTCAGGTTACCTGACTAATTATACTAATTATAATTGAATCAGAAGGTCTGAAATTATAATTTTTAACTTGATACGGATCTCAAAGCACAGATAATACTGCCCCCTAACGGCATCTCGGACACTCACCGGCTAAAATTAAATATGAGCCGTCCATTTCAATTGTGTTGAGTCAAGTACCTGAAAGGATACAGATCCATATATTGTTTCCATCTGCTTATTATTTTTGTTATTAAATGTTTTATGTTTTATACGCAAAAAATATATATTGTGTTTTGATCAACTTTTATTTTTTTCAGTATCTACTGTTATTTAATGCATCAATTACTATTATTGTTTGTATGTTAATTTATATTAATACAGAAAATTTTATCTTGCTAATTTATGTTTAAGAGGAACAGACTGAAATTTAGGCAGTTGAACTGACTTTTCTTGTAAAATTTAACATAGATTTTGCCATTTTGGTCAAAATGCCAACTGTAGTTACTGGCTAGTGGCTACTGCCGACTAAATGCAGAGGAACAAATTGGAACGAGTGCATTATTTAGTTTTAAATACAATTAGATCAGATTTGAAGTTCAATAATTAAGCATTGCTAGATGCAGTGCGTATCCAGGCAGAGACGGTCTCGTCATTTTCCCATCTAATTCTCCATTATCTTATCCATGTTGATTAATTGAGACACTCTGGAGTGTCCTCCCCGGGACCATTATTTAATTAGACGTCAAAGTATGAAAACGATATATGGGCCCACAATTGAGTTAATAACTTAATATGACCACAGATACGAATATGAATATATGAGCCCCTTAAACGGATACGAATACGAATACAGAACAAATAATCCATGAATACAGATTCTAACAAATAATTGTCAGATAATTGAGTTAATATAACAACAAATATTAACTCTAAAAATAACATATCAAAATTCGAATAATTTAATAATACTTAGGAGTATGACAACATTTCATAAAACTTTCAAAGTTCAAAAATGACTAGTGGGTACATTACATACTGGTCCAAATTCTTTCAACTGAATTGGCAATAATAACAATTAAGTCTTTGATCTCAAACAAGTTGAAGTAGGCTAGAAATAAAATTCAATCATAATCATAAAATCAAGATAGATAGTAATAAAGTAATAATAAAAATAATTATAATAGTAATAATATTAATACTAATATTAACTATATTATGTCTAAACTATAGATCGCAGGATTAAAGTTCTAAGCTGAATTGACATTTAACAATAATATATCATTTTTTTATGATTCTCACTATTTATATATTTAATTTTCAGTGATTCCCAACAAATACGGATGATGTTATCAGCTGCCTAACAAAATTACTCTCCCAAAACAGGAGACAATAATAAGTGGCACTATACCTTCCATAAACATAAACTTACTGAGATTCCCAATGGAACATATAGACACATTTAACGTGTCATTCTCCACTGACTATTGGTCCCACAAAATAAAATGCTTAAATGCACATATAAAGAAGTAAAGCAAGAATAAATTATCTGTCAGTTGAACAACGATACATTAATCTGATTGTATGTGCCACAGACAAACAATAATAATCTATGCCGCGTTTTATAATTGTTGGTTCCGGTCCTCAGGCCTCAGCCTCTGATCCTCTCTCTCTCTCGGGTTCTTCTCTCTCAAGAATCCAGATGCGTCGTTTCTCTATCGACAGATCCATTTTCTCTCCTTAATTAACGAAACACGCATCACCTTATTCCCAAACACCTCTTCCGATCATCAATCGACCAGATCCACCTTTTCATTTGCCTTGAAGAACCGGTAAAAGATAGCATCTGAAGAATCGGCGTCACTCGGTCATAAGGTGAGTCTCTTCCGATTAAGCGTATTTTCGCCCAAACCGCTTTGGTTTGGAAAATCGTCAAATTATCGGATGGATCGTGGGCTGCCGATAGATAAATTTTCCAAACCATGGTAGCAACGCAGCAATGGAATGACCATTAATCGCTATGGTAGAAGGTCCTAAGTTTAAGGGTGGTACTTTACAAAACAATAGATCTGAGGTTTGGCCAGTACTTCTCATTTTCAGAGGAATTATTTTTGTAAATTTCAAATCAACCTCTAATAATTTTAAAAAAAAAAAATTAGAGCATCTACATCCCTGTATTATTAGAGTTTCTAATCTGAGGTGGCAGTTTATAATCCAATTTCAGGGATGTGATAGAGTTTCTTATTTAGAAACTATACAAGAAAGTTTCTTACTTATTAAGAAACTGTTTATAAACTCCATGGCCAAATGATTGATTTAAATTGTTTCTCCTTTTTTATTTATTGCTGGCGTGGCCTATTAGAAACTCTAATATTAATTTCTGGAATGTGAGAGTTAAAAATTTTAGATACCATAATTTCTAAGAATTAGTTAACAGTTATTTAAAAACTCATTTAAAAACTCATTTAAGTTGCTGGGATGTAGATGCTCTTATAATCAGAAAACTGAAAAGTAATGGAGTCCAGAAGTCTGATTTCGTAATTGTTAAGTGGTTCAAATGATTTTTTTTTTACTTTTCACATATAATGTATCTGCATAAGTTTGAACAGATTTTATATTCTTTCAATTATATTAATTGCGTACGGTATATTAATTTTAAAATTTTAGAATAGAATGGTCCTCACTGCTCATTTGGTTTCCACATTAGTGTCACACTCACTGACTAGTCCATGTGATATGTATTCTGGTACTTCATGTAGAAAGTGTGATAAGTAAAGCATTTAAGGCATTAGGCATGACCTGGTTTAACTGTTTCTAGTATATACATGTCTTTCTCAATATTGCCTTTCTGATGTTCTCTCTTTTATAGTGCTGATTAAAAATGTAATGCTCTGATGAACAGTTAGTATACTGCAAGTTTCATAGACATCACCCAACCGGGTTATACCACATTTATGCCTACTCCAAATCTAATAACAATTAAACACAACTTAAGCCAAGAAATTAACACCTTATTCAAAAAAGATAACAATACCAGAGTATATTTTTTTTTTTAATAATGAAGGTACTGATAGTGGGATACCACCTAACTGCTATGGTGTAAATCAGTGCAGTATAACAAATACACCTAGAGAAAAAGAAAACAGAAATCTCGAAGCAGAAAAAGTCCGCATTCTTTTCTAGTTTTTTGTTAACCACTCTATGAGCTTATAAGATATTTTATTCTGTTATGCAGATTGAAAAATGGTGCTCGATTCGCTTTCTTCTCCACACAGGAGAAACCAGAACACGTTTTTCTCGTCGCCACCAAAGAAACAATCTTCACGAGATGAGGCCGGCACTTGGGCAGCTCTTCTTGAGAGACACCGATTTCTTCTGACGATGCTTGTTGTCTTGGTATTCTTATGCACTGTCTACCTCTATTTTGCAGTCACTCTAGGGGCAAATAACAGCTGCTCAGGCTTATCTGGTACTCAGAGAACCATTTGTGAAGCCAAATCCTCTTTAGGAAATGGAAAATTGAAATTTCTCTAGAATTGAATTGACAAGTTCTAAAATGGACAGTTAGATATCATATCTTTGGATCGGTTATATTTTTTGTTGATTCTTCTACAATTGAGTATACATGTAATTTTGCAAAGTGTCATGTAAGGCATGGACGAACCTTGTTAACTGTGGATATGTTTCATGAAGAATTATTAATTGGTACAATATGTCTATATTTTCTTTCCAATCTTTACGCTTAGTAAACTGATTTTGCGTCAACATTTATTGGGAGGCATTGTTTCATTCTATATTTCTATTTGATGGCCATATCCCCATCTGGGATCTAATGGCTGCTGATTGCAAATAGCCAAATACAGATCTGTTTGGGAAGAGTCAATCTGTAACTAGTTTTCAGTGTTGAAATTTTAGAATTTAAGTGATCTTGTTGTTTGTTCTTTTAGAATGAAGGGCAAACTATATTTTTCTAAGTGAGGGCACTCTAGGTTTTGGACAAATCGATCGATTAAAATAGGTCATTTCTTGTTATGATTGAGAACAATATGGTTCGTTCTTTGATTACACGACATCTTGATTGCATCTATCACTGCCAAGTGCCAACATCTTAGGTAGAATGTAATCATTTTTATTTCTAGCACTTGCACTATTAGTGAATTTTCATTGTATCAATTAAATATAGATTTAACTTCAGCTATAGACATAGCCAACGGGGATATGGTTATGAGATCTGTTTGTTGGATTCACCTTCAAGAATTAATTTACTTATCTTATTTTTCAAGTTCCAAGTATGATGGATTTTAACTTTAAGTCTGCTAGTCAGCGGCTCTGCCGCACACTTGTATGTAAAAAAATAAGTGGGAGGCAGTGATAAACTGCATCTGTGAGATTCATCTATATCCTTAATCCTTGTACATAGATTTTAGATGTGTTAGTTTTTTACAAAAATATTTGTACTCGATTATAAGTTTGTTTATCTGGTGTCAATAGAAATATAAACCTTGAAAGTTCTACTTATTCACCAAGTTGTTTGGCTCAAGTTTTCTTATGATCGTTCTGATAAAAATGATTATGAACATTTTACATACTTAATGCAACAAATATAAATTTAAATGTGAATAACTTATATTTTAAGCATAAATATTTCTTTGGTATAGAAAAGCATTGCAATTAAGATGTCAGAAAATTAATTCATAAAGTAGAAAATAAACCAAATAAAAGCCACAAAATCAGAAAACTATGCTTGGTAAGAACAAATAGACATTGACAAAGAACTCTAACAAGTAAATTATATAAAAAGACGCACTGAATTATAATTTACCTATGTGATGATTTTGTGATAAGAACTATTTCAAAAAAAAAAAAAAAAAAAACAACAACAACAACAACATTTTGTCCTGCAAGGGCATCTTCATTGCACTGCATTGGAAATACTGATATGACATTTTAAAACAAATTATAAATTTAGCAAGATTGATAGATCGACGAGTGTACAACATTTCTATTATTGTAAAAGATTCATTTCTTTGTTAATTTTAAAAATTATTTCTATTTGTGATGCAAGTGAAATTCAATTTGGAGGATTGAAAATTTTCTGTAATTAATGTGAAAAAATACTACGTTCTTTGTGACAAATAAATTTTCATATTTACAATCGCAGGATGGAGATGCGCTAATTCGAAAAGGCATTGTAGTCTGTAGATACTAGAACGACCGAAATACCAGTTCTGGTAAAAAAAATATTAATAAATGTGACTTCTGCGGAAAGATTAAAAGCAAATTATTGTGAAGTTAGAACACAACTCACAAGTAAAATCTCAACAAGCCTTACAACAAGTAGAGGTGAAAATTGGTAAGATGCGTATCAGACGGCAATAAAATTATATTGGTATCTGTTTTAATTTTTACAAAACATATACCGATAGATACGATATTAATCAGATATTGATATGATATACTTCGAATATAGAAATAAAACTAGTTTAAATTTATAAAATACATTGAATTTATTATAAATTCAATGTATTTATAATATGGAAGCTTCTAATTATCCACAGCTTGTTGTTCACAGTTTGTCCACAAAAAAAACTGTCATTTGACTTATGTCAATCCTATAAAATTATTAATTCAATGTTGTAACTTATATAACAAATCTTATAAAAAACGCACTTTAAATTTTTAACATTCAGCGAGACCACTTTGTGTACTTACAACTTGCACAACTTGCCAAACTAACTGTACTTGATGCGGGACCACTTGATGTACTTCTCTAACTTACAGTTAATGACAGTTTTAAAACCTTCTAGAACATCTTAAAATTGAACCACTTCTCAAACTTGCAGTTTTTTCAAAATAATCCTGGAAATTATAAAAAATTAATTTGTTTGCATAAAAATTAATTTTTTTCTTCAATTACTAATATTTATATATGCATCTATATTCTATAAATTAAAACTACACATACTGTAAAATATAAAAATGCAAATTATAGAACTTCAATACTATAAAATTTCTTAATGTAAACTATAAAACTAACAGATGCAAACTATAAAACTATAAATCTGAAACCTAAAATACTATAAAAACTGATTTAAATACATTGCAAAATGCAATACTATAAATTTAAAAGATGTAAACAGTAAAACTAACAGATGTAAACAGTAAAACTAACAGATGTAAACTATAAATCATCAATACATCAAATATTCACAACCACATTGTTAAACATTAGTAACTGTTCACAAAATGAATATTTTTAAATCACAAGATGAATATTGTAAAATTAACGGGGTAAATACTGTAAAATCACAAGATCAATACTCCATATCGCATCTCTATCATCTCTTTCCTCTAGATTTTCACAAGATAAATACTGTAAAATTACAAGATGAATACTATAAAATTAACAGGGTGAATACTGTAAAATGACAAGATCAATACTCCATGTCGTCTCTCTATCATCTCTTTCCTTCAGATTTTTACAAGATGAATTCTGTAAAATTAATAGGGTGAATACTGTAAAATAACAAGATCAATACTCCATATTACCTCTCTATCATCTCTTTTCTCCAGATTTTCACAAGATGAATACTGTAAAATTAACGGGGTGAATACTGTAAAATGACAAGATCAATACTTCATATCGCCTCTCTATCATCTATTTTCTCTAGATTTTCACAAGACGAAAACTGTAAAATTACAAGATAAATATTGTAAAATTAATAAGATGAATAATGTAAAATGACAAGATCAATACTCCATATCGCTTCGCTTTCATCTCTCATCCATATCGCTTCTCTCCTCAATCGATATTTAAACTAATTTGCTTTTTACCTTATGTAAAACTGACACATCTTGTGTCTCAATTAATGAAATATACTAGATCTCTAGATTTCTTTATCAAAAATGATCTATGTAATTTTACAAATATCAAATTCAAAATAAAAAAAATTCAAATCAAACATTGAAATAATGTGAGATCCGATATTACTCACACGGCAGAGTTGAGCACGATGCCTCGCGTGGAGAGATGACGTCAATAGTTATCGCTGACAATCCTGAGAACTCGACAGAGAGAGAGATCGAAATTGGAGAGACGATAGCGGCAGCAACGGGGTTGAGAGAAGAGGGAGCAATGAGATCGGGAGGAGAGAGATTGGGAGGGGTGTGTGGGGAGATGGGAGAGTCATTTTCATTTTTGTAGAGAGATCAGAAATTTATTTTGAAAAAAAAAAAAAAGACAAATCGGAAAATGAGTATAAAAGAAAGATCGAAATACATTAATTAGTGGAGACTGACGGTTAATGATAGTTAAAATCAGATCAAATTAGTATTGTAGATAAAGTGTAGATAAAGTATAAATAAAGTATTGTGAATAAAAATATTTTCTCTTATTTTAAACATTTACTGAATATTACAAAATTAAAACGATAATCGATAAACCCTGTACAAAATGAGTGGCTGTCATTTAACGGTCTCCGTTACATAACGCCGTAAATCAGCTGATCTCCCTCAATTAACATCTTCAGTCTCCACTCACTCCCAATGGCAGCCACTGCACTTGCCTTCTCCGCTTCTCATATCCCTCGTCTCCGATACTCTTCTAGAAGGTTTTCTCCTAGGATAAGGGTTTGTGCTACCATGTCGTCAGACGCTACAGCGGCCTCTATGTCTGCAACCTCCACGGCCGTTGCTCCGGCAGTGATTGTCGGAGGTGGCCGGGTGGGGCGCATGCTGATGTCATTGGGTTCAGGCGGAGATGTGCTCGTCGGTCGAGGCCAACAGGTACCGGCCGAACCGGATGGACCGATATTGGTTTGTACCAGGAATGATGATCTGGATGCGGTTCTCGATGCCACTCCCCCATCACGCTGGAGCGGTACAAATCTATATACTTTTGTCTTTTCCTTTTCCATTTCCTACTTATCCACTCATGTTTACGGTTGCCTTGCGTGGAAATGGTAAAAGGTGATAAATCCCAATTCTAACAAATAATACATTATCGTAGTTATCTTACTGTCTTAGTTGATTAGGTCCCTATTCACTCCTATAGTCTTAAGAGGTTTTGAAGACATCTTTTGTGCGTATGAGATTTGGTTTTGAGCATTATCCCTATCTGCAACTGCATTACCCAGCAATTAGTAATTTAGTATTATATTTTTGTTTCCGGAGTTTATGTTTGTGTGTATAAATCTGCATTAAGTAAAGGAAGTGACAGTTGGATCTAGATAACCATTAATCTGACACTTGGCATTTCACAAAAAACAAAGTTAACAATAGAGCAGACTTGGTATTTTTCCAGAATGGGATGCTGGAACCATGGTTCGAAAGCAAGGGCTTGGTGGATGCAAATCAAGTTTTGGCATATTTTGCTGTGTCTAAACTCGGTGAACCGCCTGTGGATGGGAAGACAGACACAAATCCTGAGGGCCTGACAGCAGCATTTGGCAATTGGGCCCCATTCGTGGCAGCTCGCCTCCACAATGGCGGCCTTTCTTGCAAGGTAAACTTGTCTTAAGCAAAGTATTTCTCCTCCCCTTTCTTGCATATGTATTTTGATTTTGTATCATCCAAAAACAATAATAACTGGTACCAGTACATGTCTACCATTGTACTGGTTGCGGCTCATATGTGTAATTTTTTTTTTGTAAAAGATCAGGTATTGTTATTGTTACAGTATTGGAAAGTATCAAATGTAGTTTTGGGTCTATAGTTAGGAGTCCTTAATTTATTTGAAAGGAAATGATACTCGCGTTAGAACAGGAAAACATGCTAGTAGCTCCAGCACATTATTGTGCTTCAGTAGAGATGCATCTTTTTCAATGTCTTAGTTTTATTGAAAGAGCTATTTTAAAGTAATAAGACATTTTCTATTCCTTTGTTATTTGTTTCTATAATGTTCATTTCGAACTTTTAATAGGGAAATACTGAGTTTAAGGGTTTATGGAAATTTATACATTGTATTTCAGAAAAAAGTAAACATTTTTTTCCTTTTAATCCTTTAATAAAGATTCAAAATATTTGGATAGTAAAAGGCTCTGAAGCCCAGAAGCTAGGAGCTGCAAGAGTTGGAACACTTATATGAGCATCATCTTCTTTTCTTTTAAATAATTGAGACAGCTCAGAAGTCCCATGTTCATATCTAGACCTAGAACCTAGAAGCCTTGAATCCATGACCTCTGGACGCAGAGGTGTATCCAGTTCATCCCCACTTGAGCTACTAGGTCATTTATATATAACATATGTATTCATAAAGTAACTTTATTGGGCCGAGCTGGATTTGAAACAGCGTAGACATATCGTCAACGAATTTACAGTCCATCCCCATTAACCGCTCGGGCATCGACCCTGGGTGGAAGGATTAATTCTAGGTTTAAGGAAGAATTAATCCCAGGTTTCTTAGTAAACCTGGGAGAATGAATCTTTTAGGTTTATTGAGAAATTAATATCAACTTTTTATCTTACCCCCAGGGGAAATCGAATCCCCGCTGCCTCCTTGAAAGAGAGATTATTGCACATGCATGGATACTATTATCATCTACCTTACTCAAAATTATGCTCAGTTTAAATGATAATTTGACTCTTTGATGGTTCTATATTGTACCATACTATGGTTATTAGGTGCTTGAAAAGGAGGCATTTCAAAAGCAAATGCTCGAGAAGTTGATTTGGATTGCGGCTTTCATGCTGGTGGGGGCCCGCCATCCAGGTGCAACCGTTGGTGCTGTCGAAAAAGACTACCGGTCTGAGGTAATTACTATGGCGGTTCTTTCTTTTGCAAAAGTAGGTGAAATGTAATTGAAAGTACTACATTTCTGCTCATTAGACCCAAAGTTCATAAAAAAAAAAAATTGGCCCTAAAAATCTGTGATCTTCTCGAATTTGCTTGTCCTGATCTCATATGATATCATTAAGTATGATTTTATTTCATTGAAGGAACCAGTGTCGTGGCATAGGTTCTAAAAAAACCTACTTATCCTTCTTTTATTGCAATGTTTGAGGTACAACTGTGATCCTAAGAACTTGAACCTAAACGAAATAAGTACTACTTGACGTTTTCAGGTAATAAGTACTTTATTCCTCGACTTTTGTTCACTTAATCTAGAATGTTTCATATGCGGTCTGTTCTCCAGGTTACGAGTCTAATAGCAGAACTGGCAGCAGGTGCAGCTGCAGAAAAAGGACTTACATTTGACGAAGGCATAGAAGAGAGGCTGTGTGCTTATGCTCAAGCTGTCTCTCACTTCCCTACTGCTGTAAAAGAGGTCTCAATTTTCACACCATTTTTAAAACTATTTACACTATCAGCTGCTTTCTTTACGTTGCCTTGCAGAAGTAAAATGTGTCATATAACCCTACAAATGTAAGCAGCTAAGGCTAAGCTTTACTATTTCTTACACTTTTTTCAAATTTGATGCCTGCCAAAACTATCTTCTTTGCTAAGTTTGTCTCTTTAAGTGAACAGTAAAATAATGGTATTCTGGACTTTTATGTGGAAAGACGAGGAGAGTTTGAGTATAGGGATGAAACAGAGTAGGTGTTTACTGGGTATTGGTATAACATATTTATGTCCATATCTTTTTATTGGATAAAGGGGATGAATATGGAAAAGACTCGGATTTGGATAAATGCAAGCCAGATATTCGCAAATATGGTAACATATAGCAACTGTTGTTCTGATAGTAAAATTGATGCTCTAGCGTAATTTTGTAAAGAAGTCGAGAGATTTTATAATGCAGAATGTAAAATGAGGAAAATTGGAAGGCTACTTACCAGGTGATTTTGGAATGATTGATAAAACTGATATAAATAATTTGCCGCTTAATCTCACTAGATGATGCGCAAGATCAAGCATAGTGCACAATTTGTTTCTTTTCTGCATTTTCTACCAAGTGTTGAGTCTGAGTGTATAGTTTAGGCCTGGGAAACCGCAGTTGAAATTAGAAAGATCATTCTGGAGCCCGAGTTGAGTGCTTCAGTTTCAGGATGGTTTGGATTATATAACGGTATCGGTATCTGTACACTTCTGAAAATCACATGTTGTATCAGTAACATGTATACCTGGACTTTTGGATTTGTACTAGCAGGTAGCTGACCTGGATAAGGACAGTATTATTTACTGGTGGAGGTATATGATATTGTTTGTTTACAGGGTATATTTTGAAACTTTGAGGTTTTGCTGAGTGTATGAAAGCTTTCCTTGATGGATGGTTTTAAATAATATTCATTATTTACGTGTTTTGTACTGAGCAACCTTCTTGTACAGTTCAAATGGAGGAATGGATGGTTCTATTCTCTGACAGAGAAGGCTGTGGCACAAGGGAAACCCGATCCATGCCCACTTCACACTGCTTGGCTGAAGGAATTGAAGGTCATCTGAGCAAGAATACCAGTCGTGGAAGTTCAATTTTTGATTACCATCATAGAACCAAAACGGAATTAGCAAATTAGTTTTTTTTCAGTTTATGTTCCAAATTACCATGTAGTATTCTTATGAATTGTATATGTACAAACTAAGTCATTATAGGGTTCACCTGACGTGCAGCATGAGATACACGAAATACATTGGCTTCCTTTAATTTTTATTTTTTGTTCACTCCTGATTATTATAGCGTATTTTGTGACAGCTATTAGCAAATCATCTATTGAAAGATTGCATAAAGCTTAGAGATGCCGGTATTCTGTTTTAAGGTCCGATGATCATGTTTTATGGTTTCACCTTCTAAATAATTTTAATGAATTTTGTATGCGTCTTGAAATTCATACTTGTATACTATGTAGGTGCACATCTGTCTTTTATTTCGATGCATTTTTATCTGTTTCAGATGAGGCATGACTATTTATGGTTGTCGTGTGCTTTTGATCAAGTCAACATGCATTTGAGAGCTATAAGTGCAGCTGTTCCAATTTTTCATATTTGTTTCCCGACCACTTAAATACATACTTTGCTAAATACAAAGTTGAATATTACACTAATATACAATAGGCTATTGTGCTAATGAACATTTGTTTGTTCGGTTATTTTTAAAGACTTAATAGATAATAGTTGGAAATTGAGGTTACATGTAATATTCCTTCTATTTTTTTTTTCCGTTGATCAAGTAAATCTGTAATTAACTTCGAGTATTTTTAAAACAAAAGCGTTTATTCAAATAGCACAATAAATTTCTTGCACCTGTAATAACAAAGACCGAAAGCAACGAAGATTAAACTTTCAAATGGATCGTGACACGATAGTAATGGACTGGTAGCAGGTTTTTGAGTAATTTGACGAGTGTGTCATACAAAAAAATAAAATTGTCACTACATATCACAAGATTTAAAAGCTCAAAGGGAACCTAAAATTGCAGCTGAGCTGGGGAAAGCAAAACAACTGCAAGTTGCATTAGAAACTTCAAAATATTATAGCCAGTAATAGTAAAAAACTTGTACTGACCAATACAATCAACTAATTGCTATAAAAATATGATCTTACTAAAGCTCAATTGTCAATTCTCAAAATAAAAAACAGTAATACTGTCTACTGCCATTTGTTCAAATAACTTAAATGAATCCAACACAATTGCAATAAGCTCTCTAGCTAACTTTTTAATTTTCCTCGATTTCCTTTGGTTTCTCACTCTTTTTTTCTCTTTTTCTTCTTTCTACCCGAATCGGCCTCACTATTAACCCTCAATTCATCTACCAAATTCCCAGTTTCTCTCTCAGTGTTAATTTCCTTCTCTACTTGATCGAAGCCATCATCGGATCTTGTATCCACGTTCTCTCTCCTTCTCTGTTTTTTCTTCTTTTTCTTCTCGCTCGCCCAATCCCCATCTCCTGCTTCTCTCACCGCACCGTCATCTCCGCCGTATTGTTCGGACCCTAACCCCACAAAACTCTCCTTCCTCCCCTGCTCCATTTCTTCATTTCCTGCATTCTCGTCTTTCCCGCGTTTGATTTTGTTGTGGAATTCGATGAGATCGTTAAAGGCAGCGGCGGTACGGCGGAGATAGGCAGCGATTTCAGGCTTCGCTGCCGTGTCGGACTCGACGAACTTGCGAAGCGTGCGTGCCGCACGGTAGAGGGAAATGCTTTTTGAGGAGACTATGCTTCCTGTTACGGCGCTCATGTCTTGCACTGGAGCGAGGGAGAGAGCTGAGCTAGGGCTTCGGAGTTCTTTTCATATCAGAAGATGATACCCAAGTAACCCCAGTTTTAGTTTTGATCCGGACCGTCCGATCAGAAATTTGGGCCAATCCAGTCCGTGACGGAATGCAGGGGCTCCTTTAATACTCGTGTTAGAGCAGATCGGACGGTCAGGATAAAAAATAAAAAATGGGGTTACTTTAGGGGATCCTAAATAGTTCGGTTGTTGGGACGTGTCATAGTGATTTTTCAGATAACGGAACCAGAATATGGATCCTCTGCATTAACTCAAAATGGTCATCCAAACGATTCTGTTTTGAGGTAAAATGCACACTCTTTTAATACTCGTATTAATATGAATCGAACGGTCTAAATTTATTCTACATTAACTTAAATTTTGAGTTAATGTTAATGCAGACAGTACGAATTTAACTAGTATATGAAAACTCTATAAGTATGTATGAAAATAATTATAGAAATGTGTTGTAATAGAATATTTGATTTACTGTGACAGTAACTGTGAGAAATTTTAGTTTGAAAATATATTTATAAAACTATATTTTTTTGAAAATTTTGTTATCGATACTTATTTTGTTTGATAACAATTTTGTGATTAATTGTTATTAATAATTTGTAATCAATTCAAATGATCTAAAGTTTGATAATTAGCATATAATAAAGATTTAGGAAAATAAATAAATAAAATTGTTTAAGTATAATAAATTATAATTTTTTTTTGGTTAAGAATTAGTTTTTAGTATAGTAGCAAAGGCACATTGTCTCTGGTAAGTCACGAGTTCAAAATCCGGATGGAGAAAATAATATGTTGTAATAACATGGTATAAAATTTGAAAGCTTGATCTCCATATTTTTTATAAAAAAAATATTCTTCTTGGTTAATCATGTAAAATATACAAATGATGTAAAAACAATTATAAAAAGTATAATTTTTCAATAACTGAATTCATCTGTTATAATTATAAATTTTAATTAAGTAATTGAAAAATATAATAATTTTTACGAGGTTCAAATGTGAGTATAAATACATATAATGTATTCAACATATTACTAATTGATGGCTCTAAATGAGACTACTAACTTTTAGTAAATATATACTTAGTTACTCTAATGCTACTCTGTCAGATTATAAGTGCATAATTCTATAATGTAGTAGTGTCGGGTGTCAATCCACAGGGATAGATCTTAAGTAGTTTAACAATTTTAGCATTAGTCTAGGTTCTTCGAGTTTAATTGAGTAGCGTGTATACTTATAAAATAAAATAATAAAATAAAGGTACATGGTGATTTTACAGTTTACTTTGGCAAAAGTATAGGTGGAGATATTAATTGCTGCAAATCAAGTTTAGGAAGCCTTTAGGGTTGTAGATGAAATCCTTATAATTATCTCAATACATATTTATGGTACTCATGTCTACCCGTATACGGCCTTCTGTCACTGCCACATACTGCCTCGCATACGGTACTGTCACTACCGCATACGGTATAGACCATCCCGTACTATTATTCTCTACGGATGCCAGGGTTCGATTCTATGCGTATTTGAAAGGTTCTTCGACTCTAAGGTCAACTTGCGGAGACAATTCAGATTATCACAAGATGTAATATAATTAAATCACTCACATTAATCTAATTAATTATATTCCCTTAGTCGCTAAGTAATAACCCTAACCCTATTCATTACAGAGGAAGGATCCAATTACACCCTTTTTTGGTGACACCGAATTACACCTTATGTTTTCAAAGTCCAAACAGTCGATCCAAACCGTTCAACATGATGGATATGTTAAAATGTGCTTGCAGATCAAATTTTATATTTTTCTAAAAAAAATTACTATTTATTAAGATGGGTACAAAAATTCAATGGTATGAATATAGCGATTTTGTTAAATACTTAATAAATAGTAAAAAAAATTCTAAAAAAATATAAAATTTGATATGCAAGCACATTTTAACATATCCATTATGTTGAACGGTTTGGATCGACTGTTTTGAATTTGAAAAGTTTGAAAATGGAGAGTGTAATTCGATGTCACCAAAAAAGGGTGTAATTGGATCCCTCATCTTCATTACAAGTAATAAATAAATTTTTAATTATAATTCGATATGATATCTAATTTATATCCTGCCAAGGGAGCCCACTGGGTTCTAATCTTAGTCTTTGAACCACTGCCAAGTCTCGTTGGCCGAAGTGTTTAAAGTACTTACTTGTATCTTCTCTCACACCGAGGTACAATGACTTAACACCTATAGGTATGTGGAGGACATTGGCATATAGTAGACAGAATTATGTATGCAATGACATATTTCAATAATATTCAAAGAAAGACAACCTAAAATCTAGAACACATCTTCCTTAGATGACATCTTCTTCTTCCGTCTTGGACTTCGAGCGCCTCTTCTTCTCCAACTCCAGAAATTACATGCAATATTCTACTCTAAACTATGGACTTACACAACTAAAATATGCACACTAATTCCTATTACATGAAGGATTTATATAGTCATCCTAAAGGCATGTAGTCATGGAGAACATGGGTGCCAAATATAGCCTCACATGCCAAAATTTGGAGCGCTAAATATAGACTTTCAATCATAGCAAGGCCTGCCACATTTGTAGATTCGTCCTTCTAGAAGGTTGCTGCTCAACAGCCGAGATTTCATTCAAACTAAACAGTCCACGGATTCAATCTGTGTGCCCGTGCGGTACTGGATTTATACCGCATGCAATATAACTTATACCGTATGACACTGTATTTAGCCGAATTTTAGTGAATTTCACCATGTTGCATGTTGTGCACTTCGTGTGAGGTGTTTGCATACTCTATGTAATGCCCTATTTTGACGCTTCCTTCATAATTGACCTAAATATGACATTTTTATTTTCGGCATAAATTCGCAACTTTCTCCAAAACCTGCCAAAATAGCCTAAAAATACATTTGCGGTGAATAATTCAAAAAAATTAGTACTTTGCATACGTTTTTTCACCATTTTATGTACTAAAAAATAGTAATTTTCGCTATATAAATTGGTGTAATCACTAATGTAGTCAGCGTATTTTTTTTAAAAAAATTGTTAGGAAAGAGACGGAGCAGGAGATTCTGAAAAAAAATGGTTTAGTTTAACTTATTTTTTCTGCACATTTGTAGAGAGACGGGAACAAAGGTGGGAATAAATTTCCACTTTCATGCTAGAACTAAAAAGGGCATCAAACACCGTGTAGAATTAGGGGTATAAACGGTCGGATACGGATCGGACAGTGGTTAAACTGTACTGTTATTCATTATAATTTTTTAATACAGATGAATATGGATACAGATATATATTGGATATTAAACGGATATAAATACGGATCATATATTGGACGGATACGAATACATATATAAATATAATTTGAATAGTTAAAACTAAATTATTATTGTACATTCTAATAAATAGAGGAGGGTTCAAATGCACCCAAATTTTTGTGCACCCAAATGCACCCTATCTTTTATATCTTTTATCTTCGTTTTCAAAGTCAAAACAGTCAATCCAAACTGTTAGACGCGATCTATATATTAAGATATACTTGGAGACAAAATTTTATATTTTTTGAATTTTTTTTTACTATTTATTAAACCACTTTAAAAATCCCTGATCCAATGGTTCAGAAAATGTAAAATCAGCGATTTTCAAAGTGACTTAATAAATAGTAAAACAATTCCAAAAAATGTAAAATTTGGTCTCCAAGTACATCTTAATATATAGATCGTATCTAATAGTTCGGATTGACTATTCGGACTTTAAAAATAGAAAAAAAAGATTTGAAAGATAGAGTGCATTTGGGTGCACAAAATTTTGGGTGCATTTGAACTCTCCTCTAATAAATATTAACATCTAAATATATTTTTTCATTTATAAATTATATCTAATATTTTTATAATTAGTTTGTTGGTTACAAAATATATATTGTATTATTAAAACATTAGTCACTAGTTACGTCATAGTATATTGTTCATCATAATATATATGTATATGCAATTTAATAAATTATTGGTATGTATATGCAATTTAATAAACTAATTTAAAAACATAGAGTATATTTAATAAATCATTACAGTATTTTTATCCGTTATAATTTTTCAGATACAAATACAGATACAAATAATTTTAAATACACATGCGAATCATATAATTTAAATATTTTTTTGGATTCGAATTTGAACAAAATCGGATAATATCTTATCCGTTTACACTCCTAATAGATTAATTTTTTATTGAGCCTAAAATCCCACCAATTCTTATCCATTTGAATACGCCCTGAATATGTTCTTATACCCAAAAACACTTATTATTTCTGAAATGATCCCTCCAGTTGGGACCTGAATTGCAGTCAGTACACAATAACAACTCTGCAAGCAACTTCCTGCTCGGCCATTTTTATTAATACCCTAAAATTTTTTTTTTTTTAAAACTGCCCCTGCATCTTTCTTTCTTTTTTAAAATTCCCCGAACGCTTGGCCCACGGGCAACCCAGATCCTCTAGCAGACCTCCCGGCCAGGGGCGGTCCACTAGGAAGTAGACCGCCTGGGGCCCGGGCGGTCCTCTATTTTTTTTTTAGAGATATTAATATTTTAATTTAAATAATTTTGTGAAGAAAAAGTTTTCTTGTTTAGAGTGTACGCCAAAAAATAAGATATTTGATTTATTTATGAAGTGGTATCGTAACTCTTTATAACTTTGATTTGATTTGTCAATTGGATATCACAAGTCTAAAGATAACACTAATTAAGAACTTGGCCTTGATTTTTAATAATTTATTTTATTCAAATATACACAAAGAAATATAGTTAAATTGCCTCAATGATATCAATTTTTTTTTTTTTTAGAGTATAATTGGATTATTTGATTACTGTCAACATATACCATTTGCTTGGAGATAGGCAAACGAACACAATAAATAGTAAATATATTTTAAAATAATTATATGAATAATTCTTGAATAATCTCTTAGGCCTTTGACTAAACAAAATACTGATTGTTGTACGTCTATCATTGAACAAAAACTTAAATTGAATTTTTGAGGCACTAAACGACGTTTTATTGAAATTCTAATGCTTCAGATGCCCGGAGGTGTTCTCTCGGATGATATTTGGATTCGTCTCGTCCCACCCCCCCTTCCGAAAAGTGGTCATACGCGCAAATTCGAATTTCTTAGCCAAAGTTATGACTGTTTAAAGTTTTTTTAAAAGCTAAACTTTGGAAATTCATAACTAACTATAAAAAAATTCAAGTAAATTGAAATGTGTCAATTATGTGTATTTTTGAATGCTCTACATGTTGGTGTAATCACTTTTATATTTTGGTCTATGTATCAGTCCAGACTGATTGATTTACCGGCAGAGATCAAATTTGATGTTTTTAGTGCATTGCACTATATCAGTGGCCTTTGCATAGTGCTTGGCTCTTGAGTTTGGACTTGATACTATACCAGAGGTCAGTCTAGGGTGTTTGTGAATGGACAAAGATCCAATTTAAGATTTGAACATATTGTAGTAGCTTTAAACTATTGTTTTAGTTTCAGAAATAAAGAGAAGAAGATCAACAAGCTGTCAGAGCTTGAATTTTTTTGAATCAAGGCCAATTAGTCCTTAATTAGTGTTATCTTTAGACTTGTAATATCCAACTGACAAATCAAATCAAAGTTATAAAGAGTTAGGATATCACTTCATAATTATATCAAATGTCTTATTTTTTGGCGTACACTCTAAACAAGAATTTGTTTTTTTCACAAAATTATTTAAATCAAAATATTAATATCTCTAAAAATATATATATATATATATAGAGGACCGTCCGACCTCCAGGTGGTCTGGTCCCTAGTGGACAGCCCCTGGCCTGGACAGTCTGCTAGAGGATCTGGGCCGCCCGTGGGTCAGGCGGTCGAGACATTTAAAAAAAAAAACAGAATTCAGGAGCAGTTTTAAAAAAATCATTTTTTTAGGATATTAATAAAATTGGCCGCTTCCTGCTCGAGCATCTGTAAAGCAAATAAAAAATTGATATCTCAGTTACAATTTAGTTGCAAACATAAATAATTTCAATCAACATTTTAAACAACACGCTGTAGAGTTTTTGAATCATAAAAGCTGTGGTGCTATCGACACTATAGCAGCGCAATATGAACATAGTGTCGTTTTTTCATCCGTTCCGTTATGACGCGATAAATGCTATATAAACCTTTGATATCTTCAATTAATCATTCATTTTATAGAATTCTTTAATTAATAAGTTAGTTAGAGCAAATAAGATTTGAATTTATAAAATTACATTGATGAAAAAATAAAATTGATCGTAAGTATTGTCACAGTAAAATAAATTAATTGATGAATAATTGTTAAAGCTGCTGTGATAAGATATTTAAATACGATGGACCGGATTAGATACGAGATGGGGAGCTAATAATGAATAAATAACGAATCAAATATTAGTTCTTGGTCTGTATTCGATATTAAAGATAACACCTTTTATAGCAATATTTAAAATACTATACATGAAAATATTAAACAATATTATATATGAAATTGTACATTACATGTGGGCAGGAAAATATACATTAGTTCTTAGTTTTTTTTAATCGAATCTTCTGTCCAGAAAAATTATATTCATTATTGAGTTTAACAAATCTCTAATTAACATATGGTACTCAACTTTCATCTAATTAATAAATTTTAACAGTATTAATTTTCTCAACTGTAAATCACAACTTTACGTTAATAAAGATAATTTTATTTAATTAATTGATTATGGATGGATTGCACTCATTCTTTCCTCCGTTTCTTCACCTTCCCTTTCAACATTAATAAAATATACAAATTATGACAGTTTGTCGGGTCGAATGAAAAATATAAATTAATTTGATTAAATATACAATTCTCTTCTATTACATAATTTAATTTGATTAAATAAGCACATTTATCACATTTTTTTATGTACAACGCTTCTTTTATGTTATTTTTTTCTGCTATATAATCAATTAATTAAATAAACAGATCTTAACAAAATGTTGTGATTTACAGTTGAGAAAGTTAACACTGTCAAAACTCATTAATTAAATGAAAGATGAATGCCATGTGTCAATTAGTCACTAAACTCAATAATGAGCAGGATTTTCCAGATTCGGTTCCATCTTTTTTTTTTCTCATGCACAATTTATGTTTTCTTCAGTCGAAAAAGTAAATTAGGATTTAGGACTGACTGCCAATAAAAATGGAAATCATCAATTTATTATACTCAATTAAAGAGGCGTCTATTAAAAAAGTAAACAGTTATTTTTTTAAAAATTATCTCATTTCTTTCCTGTTTTGAGCGTTAAATAAATTCGCTGTTAAAATATAAGCCCGAACTTTGGCTCGTTCCCGCCAAGGCGGCAAACCAACTTTTTCCCCAAAATTTCTTTTTATTCCCGCCTCCCCGCTTCCGCTCCCGGCGTCTTATTGAACTTCTCTCCTTCGTTCTCTTTTCTGTCCGTTCGAACTCTTCAGCTGCAGGAGCAAGAACTGCCGCAAGAGAACGGCTGAAATTGTAGCAACCCCACTAATTTACTCTCATAACTGCCACTGAACCCACTGATTCATCTTATAACAGCCCACTGCTGCGCCGCAACTTCCTTAGAAAGGTGACCAAAGGCATCCTTCAAGACGCTCTTTTGTTTCCGCCCTCTCGGAACTTCGAACCCTAGCAAAGTGATTACAAAAAGAGGAAACAAAGATGTTCTATTCACCTACTATTCTCGCCAAGAAAAGCCCCATGGGTACGGTCTGGATGGCTGCTCACCTAGAGAGAAAGATAAAGAAAGCTCAGATCGAGAAGATTAATATCGCTATTTATGCAGGTATTTGAATTTAACCATTTATTTGTTTTTAAACTTGTCTGATTCGTTTAATTTTTGCAAGACTGCGGTTTGATTTTGGGACGGACTTATTAGAAAAAACAAAACAAAACTGACGATTAAGTTGTGAAATGATAATTAAATAGGCCTAGAAGTAATCTTCCTCTAGGAAATTATATACAAACAAATCAAGAATTGTTTTATTTGTCAAAAACTTGAATAAATCTTGAACAAAGAATAGTCAAGAATAGATCTTGAAGTTCCTTCCACAATCAATTATCTTTAGCAGGGTTTTATTAAAAAGCTGTGCTAACAACATTTATTTTCCCTTTGTAGAGAAATTACTTTTCCCAGAAGTGCCAATAGCTCTTAGATTGTCGGCTCATCTGTTGCTGGGGCTGGTGCGGATATTCGCATGGAAAGTGGACTACACATTTAGTGATTGCAACAGATTGCTCACGGACATAAGAACTGCCATTGTCAACATTAAAATTGATCTCCCAGCTGATGCGAATCGAGCACTGCCCCAATCTGTAACCCTGCCGAGCAATTTTCAGCTTGATGGCATTGATTTGGATGACTTGGCAGATGATGCCGAGTAAGAACTTTGATTATCTTTTCTCTTTTTCTGTCATGTTCTGTTTTTTTTTTGTGTGGAAGAAATAGTGTAATTGCAATTGAGCATAATATGACTCAAAGCTGATTAGATTATTACCAATTTAAAATGAATTGTTACATGACTGAGGATGTAAACCAAAATTTCTATGACAAGCAAAAGCGAATAAAATTACAGTATTTGAATCTTGCCTGAGGCTTCGTTGCACTATCAATGGTTTTTCCAAACAAAATGGCATTGATTGCAGGACCAGCGAAGCACAATTAATGCCTAATTTACAACATACAAACTGGGTTATATTTTGGCACAATTGGATCTCGATTTTTCTTAACAGCCAGAGATTGTTTTTTTGGCATTGTGGATTAGTTCAATGGCTTGAGAATGGTCTCATAATAGTCGGGTGCAGTAGAGGCAGGGTAAGCGTAATCAAACTGAGAATGCAACAATTGGTCAACCCTGGGCAATTTGCCAAAGAAACAACTATCATCTGGTGGGACAATGAAAATTGTCCTCTTTTAGTTATTTTGGAGTTAAATATTCCGTGACTTGTATTAAACAATGACATTACCGATTTTTGGCAGCGGGTTAGATGGTCATCAGAAAACCTTTGATCAAATCACCACCACAGGTCAGCATCAGATCCTTTCCTTCATGGTTGAATTTTGCAGTTTTTGTCATGAATTCCATACTTTCATCATATTTACATATTAACCTGACTCAATGTCAAGCATGAACAAAACAAGAAAGAAAGAAAGGTGTGACTTTATTTACATATAAATCAAATGCTAACAAATATGCAATTTTTTGTTGCAGATTTTACTGCAGGTGGAGGAGAAAACTATGTGCGTTTTCTAATCGAGGAGGTATATAATTTGTTCTTTGGCTTAATTCTTGCTGAATTTCTCTGACAATTATTGTTCATTCGAACTTAATTATTCAAAATGATTGTTTAAATTGTTACTTCTTTGTTTAACAATACAGAATGATTCACCAAGCCTTTCCAATCATTCCATCGGAGGTGCTGGACCAATGGATGAGTATGTATTTGCTCTATTCCATTCTAATGTCTTTGTAGTTTTTGGTTTGTATTCCAGTTTTCTTTGTTGCGGTTCAGGGACTAAGCAGATGAGAAATCAAACTAATATTTTCTGATACAAAATCTCAGTTTAGCCATTGTTTCAACTAATTGTTGTTTTAGTCTGGTTCAGTAGTGGTATCTTCCTGCAGAAGTTATTCTCACTGACATTTCATTATGTTTGGTTTGTTTTATTTATTTTATTTCTTTTCAATGCATTGCTCAGTTGAGAGTAGATAAGCAGTAAATAAGAGGATAAGAACCACGACTTAATCATTAACCAAGCAACAATTGCATATCTAAATCTGATATTGTACTGTACTAATTTCTTGGAAATTTTATTTCTGGGTACAGCATTCTGCCACCCTGCAGTGATCACATGCAGGAACTGATAACAAATGAGAAAAACACAGAAGGTGCTTCAGGACCTACCAATTTAGATGAGGGAGAAAGTCAATTTCATGATACTTACATGGACAATCAATTTGAACATGCCCCAAATGAGAACCAAGATAATCCCAGTGAGAATCAATCTGATGAATTTCATGATATTCTTAGAGGAAGCCAATTCCACATTCCAAATGAAAACCAATGTCAAGATATTCCTAACGAAAATCAATCTGATGCTATTCCCAATGAAAATCAATTTCATTATAATATCAGCGAAAACCTAAACCGAGATAGTCCTATTGAACAATTTCGCAGTCTCCATCCCATTCCCCCACTTGTCGGGAACAGCAGCACTGGTGCAATTTTCCAATTCTCTGCTTCTCCTAATAACGATTGTAATGCTGCCAGAGACAGCTTCACTCCAGTTGAGTTACATCTGGATGCATCTCCGGAGGATATTATTCTGGTCAACCAGAATGTTCCTAGGCCCTCTCCTCAGAGGGGCAATGATGTCCCTTCTCCTCTAGGTGCCAATATTCAACAAGGTGTGTATTACTTTTTATCCAAGTCAGTGCCATAAAGTTGATAAAAATAATTTACTTATAATCTTGTATAAAATTTGAAGTTTTTAATTGTATCTCACAGATGCGGTGGAGTTTGCAATTGCACCATCTCCACCCCCTGTCAGAGAGAAGAGAAAGAGAAAAAAGATGCAATTTTATTTTGACAGGCCCCCACTTGTCTTATCTAACAAGTAAGTATATGGCAACTTGTTCTTCTCATTCCTGTTAGATTGAAACTGCAATTTTCTTTAACATAATTTTTAAACTGAAAATCTATTATGTTTAATTGTAGGAAAATCAAGGAACAGTTAAAAGATGGGGCTGGTAAATTGTTAATGCGCAAGAGAAGAAAGCTACCGTCTTCCCCACTTGATGTGTGGAGATACCAGTGGGCCCACATCAAAGACCAAATTTTTGATCAGCAGCTAATAAATTGTATGCCATTTCTCTTTTAAAATCATTTATGTTCTATTGGATTTATGGAAAAATAGTTTATTGTGGTTTTATTGCATCTCAATGCTGGCCTGCTGGTACAAGTAACATGTCAGTGGGTGTGACCTGTGCTGCAGGAGCATAGAGCTCACCAGTTTGGTTAGTACCAGTGCTGAACACATATTGAGGTTGCCAGCAGGAGTACCAGCTCTGTATTGTTATCTATCAGATTTGTTAGATTGTTAGGGGTGTGGACATCCTGTACTGGTACGATGCTGTAAGATTTTACCAATATTTATTTTGTAAACCAACTATTAAGCATGGACATTTCTATTGTAGGGAAGTTTGCTAGTCTACAAGAGAAAAGGGCCTATCCTCCTATAATCAATGAAGAACCTGACATGCACCCTCCTGTTGGACCTACACAACAGTCACCCAATTATGGCATATCCATTGAGGAGTCCTTCGTTAACTCTCCTGTTGGCACCATGCCAGACTCCCCCCACCATGATATGGAAACTGTTGAAGAGCGCCCAATAAAGTCTCCAGCGGTCCCACTTTACCATTCCCCTAACCATGAGATATCTATTGAGGAACCCTCCATGGCCCCTCCCGTGGCCCCTCCATATGGTTCTCATTATGAAACATATGTTGATGAACCCACCATAAACCCTTCAGCGAGCCCCACACAACGGTCACCTATAGATTTTGATGCGCCACCAGAGAGGCTTAGGTGCCAGCATGTAAACGAAACTATACCTGCACCATCTTCTCCAGTGGATCTAGGCTGGAGAACTCCTAATTCCAATAATAACCTCCTTAATACACCATCTGATGCGTTGCCAACTTTTGAGCCAGAAGTGCTTGACAATTTTCACAGAAGTCCTCCAGCGAAGCGTACCTGGCGCATGTCTCAGTCTCCTTGGGCTCCTTCCCCTGAGAGAGATAACTTTAGGACCCCTCCACTCCACTGGTCTGCTGAGAGAGAGGTAGAGAAGTATAAATAATAGTGCCTTCTCACAGCAGTGTAATTTTGCATCAGTACATGCACTTTTAGTTTATATTGCTGAATTGTTGTGACTTGGCCGATTATGCTCACTTGTCCTTTTAAGCCTCAAGTTTCATTTAATTATGCCTCTGCTGGGACTAATTGGGAAACCAGGGCTCGGTTTGGTATAACTTGCCTCAACTAGTGTTCGATTGAAAATTAAGCCTCAATTTGCACAGATTTAATTTTGTTTAAATTTCACCCAACTTGGGTTTAATGTACTACAGTTGTAAGACAATACAATCTAAAAGCCTCAAATACCAAAATAATATAGAAAAGTGGTAATCAAACTTACCGTTTAGATCATGTACAAAAATCAAGGTGGCACTGAATTCCAAGATTGATTACTGTTTCAACTCCTTGTGTAGGATTTGAATTTTCTTGAAACTCCACCAAGTGTAAAAGCAAAGAGGGCTCATATTGAAGATAGCAATTTATCTCCAAGTGTTCTTCTTGGAGATGGTAATTTCTACCTTGGATGTTTGCCTTATTTTATAACTATAAGAGTTGAGATGAACATAATCTTTTAAATTCTGACAATATAGTGTTTCTCCGTTAATTTCCTTTTTTGTTTCTTTCTTGAAGATTCAGAAAGAAGAGAACGGAACAGCTGGTCTGCTAGGTCAATGTAAGGAAATATTGATATTTAACTAATCTTGGTAGTGTTTTGATTTTAGATGGGTTGCATAAATATATTTTTACCCTAATTTTATACGATTTCTGTTTCTATGATGAATTCCCACTTTTTAAATGAAATGATCAGTGCTGCAGCCCATTTGTGCTGAAATTGGTACCATTTTTCATTTTTCTAATTAGCCAGTAATGAAGAAATAATATGTCACAGGGGCATGGCAAAGTACCTGAGAGAGCACTTCCCTGTAGTTCCTAACTTAGAAGGTCAAAATGGTAATATTTCTTTGAATAATATCCTGGAAGAGAAGCCCAGAAAGCACTGTGTCAGAATGTTCTTCGAAACCTTGGTAAAATACCTACATTTCCCTAGAAATATTATTTTTGAAATTTTTGGTTGTATTAAACCGAATTCCTTTTATTAGGTGTAGTTATTACTATTTTAGGAAAATGTTTGAGCTACCCTCCTGAAGAGGTTCTGTTTTCCAGTTGTTTCTTGGAATATTTTACAATTTGCAACTCTATTTTCCATCAGGTTCTGACTTCTTGTGAGTATATTCATGTCAAACAAGAGGAGGCGTATGGTGATATTTTGATTACGCCCAGGCCCAGGCTCATTGCTACTAAAGATTGAGGCATTCCAGCTTTTTTGAACTAGTTATTTTAATATAGAGGTAATTATATTCTCTTAATTAAAAGAATTGCTAGCTAATTTGTTAATAATTAACAATACTTGATAGTTGACAAATGGAACTCGATTGGCTCACATTTATTTTTGTTTTTTAATGTAGGGGGGCTTTTAACTTCGGAGGCATCACTCCAAGCTTCAATGGGCTGCTAATTTATAGTTGATAAGAATTTAATTTTGGTCTCAATTTAATCTTTTTTTCTCTTATGTTCCTATAAATCCAGTGGCTGGTGTTTAAATTGTTCCTAATTATGGTTTAATTATTCCATCTTAGGAGATGATGCTTGCCTATTTTATGTATAAATTATAAGTAATATATACAAATCTTCATCCGTAGCCAACTAATGTGAAGTTGTTTATTGTCAAGAACAAAAAACATAAACATTGCTTTACTTTTCTTACTTTCTGATTATGTGAACAATCCAAAGGTTGCCTAAAATAATATTTGTTTACTCGCAATTCAATGGTTGCTCAAACACATGAACAAGTTTCTGCCAAAGAGAAATTCGAACAAACAAAACAAAAAAGTTTTTTGCAGCCATCCTGTACCAATTGACAAGAGGCTTTTATAAAGGCCTCTTTTTGGGACATTTGTAGTTTATGGCTGTATTATTGAATAGTAAACTCCGCATTAATTTTTTTTTATTACAGTGCCATCAAAATTACATGTAACACTATAGAAACAAGGAGTTTCAGAATGTAGAGGATCTCTGCTTCTTTACCCCATATACACCAGCAAATATTACATTTTACCTCAGCTATAACTACAAGGCTCCTTAGCAAAACCAAGCCTAGAACCAACTGTGTCATAAACAATCCTCTGATTTTTCTGTTGGTAATTTCCTATTATGCCAACCTGATCCTCATAAGATAAACTGGCCATTGCTAAACACACTTGAGAACCATCCTTCTTGACAAAGTACAAAATTCCCAAAACATCAATGCTGACTGTAACCTCTCCTTCGAGCTCAAGCTTCAGAGTTGGGACTCTCACTTCATCATAGCTGCTTAGATTGAAACATGTATCCAAAATTGAAAAACCTGTGACTGCAGGATAGGAAGAGAACTGTGCCACGAACTCTGCCTTCAAAGCCTTATAAATTGAAGGTGGAAGTCGCGTAATTACTGTGCCAGAATCAATCAAGATTTTACCACTTGAAAACCCGGACGCATTTATTGGCACCCCACCTACACTTGCTCCAGTAAGGTTCAGGAAGTAAAATGGTGCCATCGTAGGATCTACAATCATTCTAGTGTACGAAACTGGCGTCGCATTCTTGAAAGCACTCGTGTCATTTCCAAGCACCAAAGAGCCTGATGAGTTATATAACCTTGTAGGTAAACAATACGAAAATACACCTCCAAACTGATCAGTTGTTTGAGACACCAGGGAAAGCTGTGTTCGACCGAGGCCCATAAGGCCTGATGTGCCTCCAAAAAGGCCTCGGTTGCTTCGGCCACACCCAAAAATGAAGTTTGGAATTTGGACATCTCCAAGGGCGATGGTTTCTTGGGCGAGGATGCCACGCGTGTAGGAGCCATCACCATAGCCCAAAGCATAGAAACAACTGTTACGGTCTGAGCTGCAGCTGCCTGAAATGCCAGTGGCTGCTTGCAGGGAAGCGGTACAGGTGGTAGAGTTGCACGGTACTGAGTTGTAAGTTGGAGAGGAGGATGAATTAAAAATGGGGTCTTGTTGCGTGTAACAGGCCATGCATGGGGTACACTGCACCTGTAATAGTCCCAAAATGCCAAATGTTGAACGGACGTGTTCTTATAAGTAACAACCCATTACTATATATGTATTTAGGAAAAATCTATATATATACAACCCATTACTATATATGTATTTTCACATAAAACATTTCTTTTGTCTGTTTTTCTAACTTTTTACGTCAAAATAAAATGAGGGATCGATAATGAAGCGCATATCTGTAAATTATTGCAATACATACTAAAAGGAGTGATCATAGTAAGCATGGATTCCACTACTTCCCAATAGCACTGTTTCATATAGTGAAATATATGTATTAAATTCACTAACCCAAGTAAGGTCACTTCCGGTGTCAACAATAACCGTCATGTCTGTGCTGCCAATTTTGATAGTCGTCACGTAATTGAGCGTCTGCAACTTGACACCTGAGCTGAGTGGCAACTGTACAGCTTCTGACAAAAACTCCGCATTTTTCTCTTGGAATTTATAGTTCTTTATATGGTCTTGAATGGATGTAGCCCTTGCTTCATCCAATATAAGCAAATTTTGAATGTACTTGGCATGATTCATTTTGGGTTTGGACAATGGAGGGTTATGCTTGAGTTCTAGTATGGTTGCTCCATTTTGTTTTCCTAAAAAAAGGAAGATGGAACTGTTATATATAAGCAGATCAAAGAGACGCTCAATTAATAATATTCCCATGCAATGTTTCGGGGACCTTCCACGTGTATTATACATATTATACATGTATTATGAATTTTAAATTTTAAAGACGTGCATTCCCATATTATACATGTATTATGAATTTTAAATTTTGACGAAAATTTTCAAAAAATTGAATTTGCTACTATCCCTTCCGTGAATAATGTTGACAACTCAAAAATTTCTTCGTTCTTTTCCTATTTAGTGTCTAAATGAAAATTTTCTTCGTTCTTTTCGTAAAATTATGCAAGTAGATCTCTTTAGAATTAAAATCTAACTTTTGTGAATTTTATTAATGGAAATGCAGAGCAGCTAGATGTATATGTTACATACAGATCGATGCTTTACTATAGTAATTTGAAACTTTAATAAATACAATCTTTACCATAATAATTACTAAATAAAGGTAACTGAAAAGACAAAAATTAGTACAGTAATTTGGAGATGGAGGAAAGGTAACTGAAAAGACAAAATTTGGAGCCCCAAATAGTAGTTCTTAGGGTTTAATAGATGATTCAAAACAAAATTTCTCAAAAGAAATGATTTTTTCTACAGAAAATTAATTTTGCCAGGCTCACCGGTATTAACAGCTAGCAATTCGAAGCACAAATGTTTATTGAACTATATTATATTTAAGTGTGACCTTAATATAAAAAAATATATAGCTAACCATCGACGATGTTTTTTTTGAGTAAAGGTTGGGGGTCAAGCAATTACCCAACTATTTAATATCCATAAACAATATAAAGAAAAGTATCAATAACTAATTAATTGTTGATAATCCCGGAAGTTATCTGGCAGTACGTACAACAAGTTAGTTGGAACGATGGTTATCAAGTCTCTATTTCTTTTTTCTTCAACAAAAAAAAAAATTGAAGCTATGTTAACTCCTGCATTCTTTGAATGACGCTTATAACAATGAAACCTACGTCATTTCGTAATAAGATGCAACGCATTAATTACCACCTGTACAAGCCTCTATTCTCCATATAGAGTTAAAAGATGCACTCAGTACTCACGAGTCAGAATAGCATCAACTCGTTTGATACATTGAGGAGAACTAATAAAATGAATATATAAGTAGTTGAGAAACAAAGAATTCTTTGAAAAATGTCAAATTATTGTTCGTAGTTGACACTAAAAAATCTTTAAAATGGACCTTAGAGATGATAATTATTTACTTGGTATTTGAGAAGCACTCATGGAAGAAAGCTTATCATCATCTCCAAATTTTAATTCATGCAGAGAGACTACAACCACATTGTCTTGAACTACACCCGCACTGCTGCCTTGAGCCAGTACAGTAAATAATACTAAAACAAAGAACGGAAATGACCGCAGCATAGGAGAAGGGAGACGCGCCATTGACAGAGAGAGAGAGAGAGAGAGATGGGAAAAAGTGGGAGAGATTATTTATATATTTTGTTTTGAGGAAAAGACTTAGGCGTAGTGGGAGAGATTCTAAGGAGGTGCAGAGAGCGGAAGAGAAGAGAACAAAAGAAAGAGGTGCTGGCGATTTGGCGGCATTTGGTGCGTGAGGAGTGAGGAATTATTGAACAACTCACGGGCACTTCCTTATAGCAAAGAATCATTTTCTTCAGCTGGACTTGGTCTATTATCCATCTAACTTTAACTTTTAGTCAGATAAACAGATATTCTGTGATATGCCTGAGAAGGTAACTTTTGAGTGAGGCCATGCTACTTAATTTGCAATGCACAGATCACATTGGATTTATATCTTCATCTTTAAAGTTTAAATAGTTGATTCAAACCTTCAATATTATAATCATATGAAAATATACTTATTGGGATCAAATTTTATATTTTTTAAAAACTTTTTAATATTTTTCTTGGTAGGTAGAAAATTATAGTCTATAATTTTTAGATTAGTGATTTTCTAATAGTCTCAAAAAATAGTAAAAAGTTTTCAAAAAATATAAAAGTCTCTAAGTATATTTTCATATGATAATAATGTTGAGCGGTTTAAATCGACTATTTAGACTTTAAAGACGAAAAATATGAATCCAATGTACGAAACGATATGCACATTGCAAAAGTACCATAGCCTCACTCGTAACTTTTATAAGCGGTTGATATTTGAAATTGAAGGGGCCGACAAGGAGACTCCAACAGAAAGTATAAAAGTTCTTGTGCTATTGTGAAAGCACATCTTAATTAACAATTTAAAGGTGAAATAAGATCACTGTTTTAAAAAAAAAATAGAGAAAAGGTAAGTAAAATCTTGCTTTATAGGATCCTAGAGTTAACTCTTGTATATATGCTTATATATTTACAAAATATTCTTCAACATTTCAAAGTCAAAATACTTACTATGCAATTAAGCATTCTTTTATGACTCAACTAAAAGAACTAAACTTTTTTTGTCAAATTATCTAAATATTTTTTTTCTTTCTAATTCATTCAATCTCATTTTTTGCAATGAATCGTTCATTGCATCAATTTCGAATATAATTTTTCTTTTCTTTTTAATAAAGAACTATAAATAGTTCAAAATCATGGCACTGCACCCTGGAACAGGCACCAGATGCACTTCATATATCTTTTCTGGAGCAGCATCTTAATTTGTAGTCAACGTTGGGAGATATTCTTGGAGATGATATCAGCTCTCTATTTCAATCTTATTATTATAATAACCACGTGCTTAAAAGTTTGAAGCACTAGACCTTAATTTATAGTGATTAATGAGTTAACTTTCCTCCGAAATTAACAAAGGCAAAACCAGTTCTAGCCAGCAAATGCTGCTCTGGGCGGAGTCGTCTTGCATTGGCTCTGAGTACAAAGTCTTTGGTTTCAGAGTTGTTTCTTGTTTGTTTTCTGAAAGCTTCATTGCCCCGGGTATACCTTCCGCAAACTGCCACTGACAAGTGGGGCCTCGTATGCTTTGAGAATCTAACTTTTTGTGAGAAACGTCATTTGAAATGAAAAAAGTAACTCACTACTCGTTTTAAATTAAAGCAGCGTGCAGTCTAATCTAGTAAAAATGCTAAGGTGGTGGATCATTTTTCTACTATTACATTTGTTTTTTGTTCAAGTCAGTATTATAATTCTGAGAACTATGTATTGAGAAACAAATGAAAAACAGAGCAATAACGTGTGTGCAGTATAGTTGAACTGGCTTTTGTTGACAACAAAATTAATGCCGTAAGATGAACGAAGTAGAACTATTTGCCTCATTTTTTTGTTTTCACTATTTTTTATGGTAGGCTTTTATGTTCCTAAGACCCAATACTCTTGAGCCAGTATTGTCTTTTACCATCTTGTGTTACAGAAACAGAGCCCTTGTAACAAAATCTTTATTAATGAATGAAATGAGGGCAGAGGGCTTGACCCAAATTTTATTCAAAGTTATATTTGGAAGCTTTTAATTTATACAACACGCATTTAGGTTTTCACTTTTCAAGTAAGATATTTTTCATTTAGCCCTTACCTAATTAAAAAGAGGTTTCAGGTTTTATGGAGATTTTGTGAGGATTATTAGTGATACTATTGAGTTCGTATCCTCTCAGGTAGTGCAGAGGATTAAACTCACTTTACGGTTTGAGATTAAATCTCAACTGGTTTGGGATTCCAGTCACTATAGGGGGCAGTATTATTGGCTTTGAGATTCGTGCCAAGTTAAAAGGACGGTCCAGATCTAGTAATTATAAAAGATTCCCTTATCAGGTATTGGAGAGGATGTGAATTCCTGGAACATACGATTCATGTAAAAATGGGTTGATGAAGATATAAATTATACAGAAATATATTTTTATGTAAAAATGAGTTGATAAAGATATGAATTATACAGAAATATATTATTTCTGTTTGTTCGATTGTAATTTGGGCCCAATTTAAGTTGGATCGGATAGGCAGGCCGAACCCAAATATAGACTATAACATAATTTAACACCGGTAAGGTACGTCTGAATATCTGATTATTTATGTTCACGCTGGGCCTTTTAGGTTTGTTTTCTCAGAAATTTAAAATAAAATGAAATGAAGAATATCTTTTCATTATTTTACTATTAAAGGGGACCACGGAACAAATTAGTTCATCACTAATTATACGTTCATTTCACTGAAATAATTTTTACTTACCATCATAATATTTTAAAATTCCGACTTTCTCATCGCTTGTTGAAAAAATTATAATGTAACACCTACGCACGCTAAAGCTGTGCAACATCAAGACCGCAGCTTTGAATTTTTTTGATAGTGAGGAGGAATCGAACTCTCAATTCTTAGGTACAACAATTTTAAGATTTTTTCTAACTAATTGTGCTACCTCTCTTTTCGCAACTTTGAATTGTGTGCGACCTTTTACAATTGTTGGAAGGAATTTGGACAAAATCTCATTTAAAATCGAATATTACTGTTTGATTTGCTTTAATATTCGTGCCAACATATTTAAAACTTAATAACTTGGAATGTCTCCGTTAATCTAAATCGTCAGTGTAAATTTTAACACAGATCAGACGATTTATAACTGACTTTGAATGAATTTTTATCCAAAATTCTTTGGATAAAAACTAAACCCTTAATTTGCACCTAGTAGGAACTGAATTCGCATCCTCTGAGACATCTCATATTTTGCGCGACTTTTTGTAAAATCACAACCGTTCAAATACAGTCTGCACGAACTTTAAAGCACAAATAAATACTGGCCTGCGCTATATATTCCCGAATAGGCACCGGACACGTCAGTCACGCAAAATATGAGATATCTCAGAGAATATGCACTCCCAGTAACTATCTAAAGATAGCATCGTACTTTTAATCAAATACAATATTTTCAATAAAAAAGATGAAAAAAAAATACTAAAGATAAGTTTCCAAAACAAGGGTATTTTAATATTTTTTAAGAAATTGTTATAATAACAAATTAATAATAATATTTAATAGTTAAATGATTTAATTTCCAACCTCTACTCAAAGCAATAATTTTTTTTATATTTTTTTTTCTCAATTTGTAATTATGATTCGCCTCTTAACGCAAAATAATTATTTAATGGATATCTTCGTAGATATCTTGTACATCCTTAATGAAGTACGTAATAGTGGAGCCGATGAATGCATGCAAATATTAGCGCGCCAGTCATGAGACTCATGGCGCATGATATTTGTAGGTATTAGCATCTTGCATGAAAAAACTTGAATTGCCTAGCTAGATGTTACCATTATACATCATTTAATTCGATGCTTAAGAAGTAACTATGTACGATCATATATTTACTAAAACGATAATAATAAACTTGTAGGCTTAATTAGGATGTATAACGGATTAATTAAAGGAGTCTGATAATTGTATCTCAAACAAAATCTCCGATCGTGTCCTCCCAAGTAGTTTAACAGAAAAAACTTCAAATATTATCTAACTTTAATTTCCAACGCTAATATCCAAACATTTAAAGCTCTGTTTATAACATTTTACAATGCTACTCACAAGCATTTAAACTTCTGTCTACAAGCATTAAAATTCTAAATTTGTATAGTTTTAACTCCTAACTACTTTTGTTTTCAAGACAAAAAAGGGAAAGATTCATTTCATCTATTTTTTTTTTTCTCTGATCATTCTCATTCATTTTCTCGATGATCCGTGATGAATTTTGCGAATCTAAAAATATGAACATTTTTTTATTCGATTTTCTCTTTCAAATGATATCCATGAAGAATAACTTTCGAATTATATTTGTGTCATAATTTTTTTTACCACTTTAAATGTGTATGACTTTCAGTTTTTTTTTTTAATTTTGCTTCAAAATAATTTAAACCTCTGTTTACAAGCATATAAATCTCATGTATAAGCATATAAACCTCATTAGTAACACTTTAAATTGAATTATGTGTGTTTTGAAAGTTATCCTTTTAATGAAAATTTATGTGTTGTTCATGATTTTATTACGAATGTTATTACTCATGTTCCTTGAGATTTATATGTTATATCTTTGGAAGTGTTCAAGAAGATGCTCTTGGTCTTAAACCATAGAACTCCTAAGATGAGAAGCATTTAAATAACTAAATAAGTTCACAATCGTGGTAATTAAGGAGGAACATTAATTACCAAGAAAGATTGTCATATCAATTAAAGTATATTGAAGTTCTATAAATGTTGATAAAGGTTTATCATTTAATGGCATGAATATATAAAGATTGTATTTTATATATTGAACATGACCTAAATGAATGGAACATTATATAGATTGTGTTTTGTGTCATTAATATTTTCATTGTGTCTTTAGAATCTTAGCTATGAGATATGTAGATTTTTCACATTAGAAGTATATAATGTGATTGCTGTTTAAATGCTATTTAATTATAGTAACAAAATAGTAGTTCGTTGTGTACAACTTATGCGGGAGAAATCTATATATCAATATTATCATTGTCCCTCGATTTTGAGTTATGATATTACTGGACCCCTTGGTAAAGTGGAATTATATCGCATGCAATATAACTGAGGTAGTTATAGTTATAATTCATTTGAGAGACCAAGAAAACGAATATAGTGCAGGAATAACACAATCCTATTTTGCACACTATTCATAATATCATGAGACAATGATAGACACAAAATTAGTAGATCGAGTAACTGACTACTATGTCGTCTGGATAACTATAATGAATGATAGAACCTCTTATAGTCAATAATATAAAGTTTTATATTATTGCCAACACGACATGGATCCTCTATACGGTCACACCAACTGAAGAGAAACAACAAGTATTTTATATTTTATGATGATGTATATGAGATAAAATACATGAGATAAAATGCTAAAATAAAATGTCAAAGTATGACATGCCTAGACCATAAATAAATTTGTGAAAAATTATGCGAATATTATTTGGTATAATATTTTAATGCATTATAAGAATAATAGAGACACCGCATAATAGAATAAATGACTAATATTATTTGTTCATAAATTAATTTATTGAACCAATCATAAGATGAGATTAAAGATAACATGAGATGGCTAAACAAAGCTAGTGGCATTTGTGTAATTGATTCAAATCTTACACAAAAGATTGCCATAACCTTTGCTTATTTAAGGGGGCTCATTTGGGAGAAAAATAAGCTAATTTTCTGCCTCTAACCTTAGCCAAAATCAGCCCCTTTGAGCAGCCACGTTTTTCCTTTCTCCTTAGCCGAAACTTTGAAGGGAGGCTCTCATCTCTCATCTCTTCTTGCTAGGTGATTGGATCTAAGCCCTAAACTTCACATCCATCTATCTAAGAGGTGTGCTAGTTTGTTGTTTAGGTTCAAGGTGAACCAAGAGGTGGAGAGGCGCTTCAATCGAAGAGGTGATTTCCAAGAGATCTAGAAGGAAAATTGACTTCCCTCTAATCAAGAGATTTGACAATTTTTTTAGATAAAAGATCTCACATTTCTTTTGCAATAGAATAAATGAAAGATATTTGTTTTATTTAGTGCACATGAGGTGTTTGTTTAAATACCTAATAGAAAATCTTGCTTGCTATTGTCATAAAATCGAGGTCATTCGTGTATTGAGCATTTTGGTGATTGAAAAAAAATTAATTTCTCACCATATGGGCATACACATGAAATCTCATCATAAATCTCTAGAATAAAACATATAAACCTCATGTACAAAAAATTAAAACATCAACAATAACATTTCAAAGCATATAAACCTCAACAATAACACTGCATTTATAAAGCTCATTTATAAAGCATATAAACCTCATGTATAAAGAATTAAAACCTCAACAATAACATTTCAAAGCATATAAACCTCAACAATAATACTGCATTTACAAAGCTCATTTATAAAGCATATAAACCTCATGTACAAAGCCTTAAAAATTTTAATGGTTGTAGACTGAGATTTAAAAACTTAAAAATTTAAAGTGCTCATGAGTTTTACTTTAAAAAAACAAATGACTTTAAAATTACTCAAAGGTATTTTTTTTATGAATCTTATGTAAAAGATCAAATCGAATAGAAAATGTTTGTATTTTTAGATTCGTAAAATTCATCACAGATCATCAGAAAAATAAATTATAATGATCAGAAAAAAATAAAAAAGAGTGAGTGAAATGAATCTTTTCGTTTTTAGCTTAAAGAAAAAAGTAGTTAGGAGTTAAAACTATCCAAATTTAGAATTTTAATGCTTTCAGAGAGAATTTTAATGCTTGTGAGTAGCATTGTAAAATGTTATAAACATAGCTTTAAATATTTTGATATTAGTGCTGAAAATAAAAATTAGACAACATTGAAAATTTTTATGTTAAACTACTTGGGGAATGCGCTCAGATATGATGGCTCGGGATACCAGAATATTTTTCTTAATTAAATACGGATGAATAATATGTAGTTTAATATTTTTGGATATGAATTTAATTAGATACTGATTTACTCGAATACAATTTGAAAATTAAATGAATATGAATATAAATACTAATATATTTGAATATTACAATAAAAAATATTTCACGCTAAGATTATGTATGTTTCTAAGATCAACAACATAATATTCCATTACAAATTTTTAGATAAGAGCATATATTAGCTACCAAAAATCAATCGCCAATTGTCATCGTACCAAATCAAAATATACTAAAAGATTATAAATCTTACACGAGATAAAATATGAGTAAGTTTACAGATTATTAATTGGTTTGACAACAATGGTTAATATCAGGCTCTAAATTCAAGTTAACAATAATATGAATAATCTGAATACTAAATTAATATGGATTTCGAGGCATATCCTTAAAAAAAAAAAAAAATCTATACATATATTTACTCATATTTTTGAGTAAAATATATTTACTCATATAACCTAAGGTAAAATAATATTTCTTTTTAGATAAAGACCGTCTAATCAGAATCTGTACGAATATCATCAGAATCTGTACGATTATTAGAAGTTGTGTATTCTAATCGGATCAATTTGAATTCTGATCAGACAATCTAAATCTAAATCTGAATCTAAAAAGAACTACTCTGTTACCTCAGAGGATATGGAATCCATCTTTACTGAATTGGTTAACAATTCAAGCACAAAAATATAAGGAGTCATCGTGATGATGAAGGGCCAAACAATAAAAAACTAAAATTCACTATATACTGGAACTCAGAAGGGATGAATTAGATTTTGTTGTAAATAATGATACGAGTTTGTTAAACAAATAAGGTACTGTCAAGTGATTAATTAAAAATAATCAGTTATAATAAAAAATAAATGAGTGATTAGTCAGAAAAATATGTGATAATTTTATTGTCATCAATAACTAATTGACCGATTAATATTTCTAAACAGCCGTTTTTTTTTTTTTGACCACACTGATACAACCTCGACCTTCAATTCATGATTGCAATGGTCAAGAATTTGCCAATTGGGTACGACTGGAGGAGATGAGGACCCACTAAATTACCGAATTGAGGTCTACATTCAAAGTACGAAATCAAAATCTGGTGAATCTGATACCTGCTTGATATGTGATATCCGATATGGTAATATGAATATGATAATACATACAGCCTTTTGAAAGCTTGCCTCTTGTTTTTTTACTAGGAAAAAAGAAGAAGAAAGCTTGCCTTTTGTTTTGTCGCTTCATGGCAACCTTATCCTCTACAGCACTTCGGAGTAGGCCCGATGCCCATTGGACCTACTTTGGCTCGATGGGTGATCTGGCCATCCAATTGCATCAAGAATCGTGTGCTCCGTATTAAAAGCCGTATGAGTTTTTATCAATTTCCGTGCGCACAGATATTAATGCTAATCGTACGGTGATAGAGCTAATTGAACCTAAAAGTAAGTTCAATGCCCATCGAACCTACTCCTATCCCTATTACAGAGGTACAGCTAATTTCCCACGTCATCCGCCCCCACCTCTCAGCCGCCCCCACCAACCTTCTCTCTTCCACGTGTCACATCCCAGCCTCGTGACAAGGTAGTGAGGTACACAGATTGTGTGGTCATGGACTCATGGTGCACCATATAGGTAATGTTCCATGCTGATTTAAAAGCCGAACCCACTGGATAATATAAATTTACTTCAAATTAATTAAGAAATCTAGAGGAGTAAGTTTTTCATGAAACTTGGTCATTTTTGCTATCAAATTTAGTTATTAAATTAATATAAAAAAATTCCTGTTATGTTAATATTCAATTGTATATATTGTCCAGTGGACATGACGTTGTTGATAATAATGTACGGCCTATATTAAAAAAAGAAAATTCAATAATAATATGTTGGATTGTTGTATCTTCTATATTAAAAAATATGAATATATAATTGTTTAATAACAATAATAACACCGACAAACCAACAACAATATTTGATTGTATTTTTTACTATCATATTACATTTACATGTCTACTAAAATTTAATTGAGAAGTTTGTTGTTGTTTTTTCGTTGACACTATTTTAAGAAAAAATATATATTGTTAAAAATATTGAGCGATGAAATTTTGTCATATAACATATTTATCCGAGCATGTGATGTGTTCATCAAAAGAGTTTGATGAGTACAACTTTAAAAGTATACTGAATCGGTTTCAAACAACAATTTCAAATCATTAAATTTATGTACTTCGTGAGTGATGCATGTACAGGCAAAATTTTGAAAGGTTCAAATTTATTTGCTACAAGGTTAAGTGTAAAAAAAAATGAACCTTTTATAAGTTGTTTTATAAATTCAAAATTTTCAAAATTTTACATGTAAATGCATAATTCAAGAAGTACATGGATTTAAATGGTATGGATTTATCGTTCGAAGCCGACGAAATGCTTATGGAGTTTGGTGAGCACATCACACCCTAGCTTTGCTCTATTTATCATATTTAAAAATATCATAATATAGAATCGTCGATCTTTATTAATAGTGTGACATAATAATAATAAGTAAAGTTAAGTTGACTCATAAAAAATAGGAAAAATTAGTTATTTGCCACTTCAAAATCTTCAAATTTGAAAAATGACATCCCAAAATTTAAAATTATAATAATGTCACTCTAAATTTCATTAATTTTTAATTTTGCCACTCTAAATAATTAATGACAGAAATATTCTCCCTTTCTCCCCCTCTTCTTCTTTTTTTCATTTTCGAGAGCTTTTTTTTCCAGTTTGCTGAGCGAATGCAGAGCCACTCAAAAGCTGTCTAATCTTTTTGCTAGAAACTAAACATGAAAAATATTTATTTTTATCATTTGACGTTTTTTATTTTATCGTTTAATTTTTAATTTTAGGCATTAAGAAAGTCTTAATTTGTCACTTCACATTACATATGTAAACCTCTTCTGATCTACTCGTGCTAATTATGCAGTAAACATGCTGTGGGGACTATTTAAAGATAAATTGAACAACTAGTATGAATTTCAATGGAATATGAATTGTTGCCTTCTTCGGTATAAAAAATTTCCTATCTCTGCATTTGATTTTGGATATCTAACTATGCTTCTAACTTCACACGTTAAGTATTTGAATTTCAAATTTAATATTTTGAATTTGTTTTATATAAAAATAAAAGGTTAAAATTTTATGAAGAGCAAATATTAAAAAATATTATTTATTTGTAATTCGTAACTGAAAAAAAAAAAAAAACTGATCTTAGTCAGAGAGATCGAGAAATTTGCAGGATCGGGAAACATTTTATTAGTGAACCAGGTGTATATGGATTATTCTTGGTAGGCGGCGTGACCAAGAAGGTTCTTTGGCCTGGGGTGCTAGAATTATTTGGCACGTGTCTCTGTCCCTCCTGCCACAAGAGTCCGCATCCTCTGGATTAACTCAAAAGAGCATCTTTTGAGTTAATAGATATCATCCGTCCGATTATAAACGGAGCTCATCCGGTCCTCCGCCTATAACATAGGAGGTCTTTAATTTTAGTGCTGATCTAAATTTGCACGAATCTCAAAGCTTATCAGACGTTCCGGATACATTAACTCAAAAGATTCCTTTTTGAGTTAATGCAGAGGATACGAATTAACCCTTGTGCGGCTGTGCCGACATGCTCACTTCTCAATTCATTTTATAATCGCGCTTGATTGAATTAATTATGTTACATTTACAATACTAGAAAAAACATGCATTATTTTTAATATTTAATTTTTCTTATACACTAGTTTGATAGTCACATATAGCGCCTTGGTTCAGATGAACTGAATTTCGTGTGTGACCTTCTTTGTTTCCACGGACTAGCTTCTTCACAAATAAATGCATTTTATTTAAAACTTAATCCATTGACACCAAAGTTGATCAAGTCCAATTTAGACTTCTGCAGGGAAAGTAGTGAATACATTCAGTACTGACGCCGTACACTATTCATAATCATATGGTACTACTTTTCTCTATTTTTTACTTTTTTGTCTTTTCCGTAAAACACACGTCGAAGAACTCTACTGGACCTACTGGTTCATGTCTGTTAATTTCTTCAAGCATATGTTACCGACATTTTTATTTTTACTCAAAAAAAAAATGATTTTATTAAAAATAACCACTGTTTTCACTTTTTTTTAAAAATATCCGGCCCGTGGATATTTTCCACGGCCCGACTAAATTAATCCGGACCGTGAAAAAATTTCACGGGCCAGATTTCTTTTTTTTTTTTTTTGGATTTTTTTATTCCGGGCCGTGGAAAATATCCACGGTCCGAGAATATCTTTTTTTTTTTTTTTTTTTTTAAAGATTATGTTGTTTGGATTTAAATTAGTTTGAATTGTTAAGTTGGAGGTTTGTATGAATTTTATTTGAATGAATTGTTAAGTTAGAGTGCTTCTGAATCCAACTTTGCACCTCTGGTTAATATAGCAAAATATCTTCAAAAATCATGAAAATTGACCGACATGCAATCTTGACATCGTAGAACAAGACTGTGAAGTTTCATACAAAATTTAAAAACAGTTCGCGAGATATCATCTCTCAAATATTGCCCAACGACTGAAGGAGTGCTTCTGAGCCCAACTTTGCACCTCTGGTTAACATAACAAAACATCTTCAAAAATCATGAAAATTGACCGACATGCAGTCTTGACATCTTAGAACAAGACTGTGAAGTTTCATACAAAATCTCAAAACAGATCGCGAGATATCATATCTCAAAAATTACCCCAACGACTGAAGGACAATTTTCATAATTTTTGAAGATGTTTTGCTATGTTAACCAGATGTGCAAAGTTGGGCTCAGAAGCACTTCTTTAGCAGTTGGGATAATTTTTGAGAGATGATATTTCGCGATCTATTTTGAGATTTTGTATGAAACTTCACAGTCTTGTTCTAAGATGTCAAGACTGTATGTCGGTCAATTTTCATGATTTTTGAAGATGTTTTGTTATGTTAACCAGAGGTGCAAAGTTGGGCTCAGAAGCACTCTTTCAGTCGTTGGGGCAATATTTGAGAGATGATATCTCGCGAACTGTTTTTAAATTTTGTATGAAACTTCATAGTCTTGTTCTACGATGTCAAGATTGCATGTCGGTCAATTTTCATGATTTTTGAAGATATTTTGCTATGTTAACCAGAGGTGCAAAGTTGGACTCAGAAGCACTCTAACTTAACAATTCATTCAAATAAAATTCATACAAACCTCCAACTAAACAATTCAAACTAATTTAAATCCAAACAACATAATCTTAAAAAAAAAAAAAAAAAAAAAAAAAATTTCTTGGACCGTGGATATTTTCCACGGCCCGGAATAAAAAAATCCAAAAAAAAAAAAAAATCTGGCCCGTGGAATTTTTCCACGGTCCGGATTAATTTAGTCGGGCCGTGGAAAATATTCACGGGCCGGGTATTTTTAAAAAAAAGTCAAAACAGTGGTTATTTTTAATAAAATCATTTTTTTTTGGGTAAAAATAAAAATGTCGGCATCTGTTATTCTGTTATAAAGGTGGACAGATAATTATAATTTTTTTTATGATAATAGAGGCGGATCAGCATAGTCTGATCTGAAATTTTAGAAATATTTTTCAAACTCTAATTGATTGTTAGATTGAATTTGTGATTCGTA
>CAXKVR010000178.1:0-28768 GCA_964058845.1 Carex sylvatica
TTAAAGATCGGAGCTGCAGTTTGATCTTTCATGGCCAATTGATAATGGGACACATGGTGTCTGATAGCGGGATTGTATCCGATTTTCTTTTAATCTGTCCCTGCCATCGAAATTTCCACGCACTTATTCTAATATCTAATATTATTTTATTATAATTTTTATAAATAAAAATTCTGCTTTTATTGATCTCTATATTCTGCTCTAGTGAGAGAAAAATGTGATTTCTTACTCTCGACCAATGTTGTATGGATACGGGTACGGGTATCGTGTCGAATACGATACGAGTACGGCGATACGGTAATTCTCAAAAATCAAGGATACGATACCCCTATTATGTTATATTATTAGTTTAATAATACTTGTATTATATAAATTAAATATCAATAGTTTTAATATACATTAAATAAAAATGCTAATAGATTATATCAACAAATATGAAATAGTGCAGTGGTTAAGCTCTTTGGTGCTGTCAGCTGAAATTCGAGTTCAAATTCTCCTTGGAGCGATGAAATAAATATTTTGGCACGGTTCACAGCATGCGGGGTGCACGGGGAGCAGGAACTAGCGGGCGGTCCACTGCAGGGGCAGTGCACAGGGGCAGTGATGGACCATGCGACGAACTGTGCGGTATTTGTGGCTTATCCAGAAGCGTCAGAGTGGTGTCCAGGCCGTATTCAGACGAGTCAGAGCGTGTCGGAGACCGTATCAAAGGACTAAGGATACGCTATATAAGGCGACGCGCCAGCTGGCGTGTCTGATACGTATCATGTCCATATCGGAGACGTATCGGTGTCAGACATGGATACGATGGGTTTCTAAGAGTATTAGGAGTATCAGAGTAACATAGTTCTCTACAAATGGGATTATTGAACTAATATTAAAATATTTTTGTCAATCTCAATATAATAATGACGATGAATATAAAAAGAGGCAAGTCTGTTTTTTAGCTTTTTCGTCAACTATTAAAATCGGTTCAATTAGATCTCAAACTATTTTTTAGTTTACTCAAAGATCCTATACTATTTTATTAGGTTAAATTTGACCTTTGTCTTGCTGAGTTGTAAATTATATGGTTATATTTGTTGATGTGGAATTCGGTGGCATCTAATCTTTTAAATTACAAAGTACGTAAAATCTTAATTTTTTATTTTGATTTTATTAAAAAAACAAAAGAATACATATTTGTGTCACTTCTGGAGTTGTGATGATTATGTACAGTACTACGGCTACATAATTAGTATTTACTATTTATACAAATCAATTGATGTTTTTGAGTGAGGCTATGGTACTATGCATAGTTTATATTGGTCAGTGCTAAGGATTAAAATTTTCGATTTAAAAGTCTTAACGATCGATCTGAACTGTTCAATGTGATTTTTATATGACTATGTACTTATAAACTAAATTTTATATTTTTTAGAATTTAATTATTATTTTATATAAAGACCATATTAAACAGTTAAGATCAACCATTGTGATTTTGAAAACAATATTATTAATTTGTAATATGGACTGGACCAATCCGTACTACTATAGCCTCACTCGATGTTCTTTGTATCTCCCAGATTCTGTTTGGCTCATTTAATTACTCCATTTACCTTCAATTATAGGTTTCAAGGGTTTCACTTTTGAGGTCATAGGCACGTAGATTTCCATGTCAGCAGATTTAAAATTGAAAACCAACATCTAAGCAATTTTAATCAACATATAAGCTACCAACTTTCACAATTGCCAAATATCAATGAGGTAACCACAGGAAAACTACCCAACGAGTGCATAACTCATATTCACATAAGATTGAAATAAAAAAGATATATGTTCACATAAGAAGATAACTTTTTTAAGTAATTAAAATAATTAAGATTTTAAATAGCGATTATCACGTCATAGCGGAAAGGCTAAAAAAAAAAGCTATTGTGAATAGCGTAGCTATAACGAAAGCTATCATACATAGCATTTTTTGTTTAAAAAGTTATATTTTATATTTCTAATAATTATCAATATTAACTAAAGTCTCATAGAGTAATAAATAACACAAAATTGATTAAGGAATTATAATATTAATATTGAACCAGTACAAAGTCCAAATTGCTATTCAAAATATCCCTACTAATAGCATACACTATCTATATTTTTTCATTCAAAATAACCTAAGCATCATGGCATAAACTATATATTTATTTCTATTAAAAAAATCATAGGTATTATGGAATAAACTATCTATCTTTTTTTATTTAAAAGAAAATCAATTTGGACCTTGAAAAAATTGATATTTAAAATTAATTTTTAGTTTGGGTATTTATATAAAATCCTATGTAGCATAACGTGCGCTATAGCACGTAGCATGTAGCGCAGATAGCGGACTGCTATTACCGCTATAGCGGTCGTAGCTGAAATAACGCACTTTTATCCCATAGCGTTAAGGTCTGAAAACGTTATATCGCGCTATTTAGAACACTGAAAATAACCATTGCCATATTTCACCTTTTATTACCTTAATCACGTTAATACTAAATAATTAATTTGTAACTAATTTGTTTAATTTGAAATAACTATTTGATATCCCTCCATTCGAAATGAAACTTTGAGAGGAAAAATGACAAGAAAATTGATGCCTAAGCCATTTCTCCATCCCATCTGATCCAGTTCACCAAACCAATCCATCCATTTCCTTTTGTTTTGTTCTTAACATTAGTTTAATTATCACATAAGTATTTTATGGTGCAATTTTGTAATTTTAAGTTTCATTGTAATCAAACGGGCCCAGGTGCCTTATTATATAAAAAAAAAAATTATGGTGCAATTAAGGCCCAAAAAACCCAGTTAAGCTGTCAGTTATACGAGCCTAATAAAAGCCTATTATTTACCCTTTCTTCGGTAAGTTGGAACAGGGGTCTCTTTGTTCTGCCGCCATTTTTATTAATACCCAAAAAACAAAGACAAAATTTTAAAAATAATCTTGAATTTTTTTTTTTTTTAAATAATCCAATCGCTTGGGCCTGAGGCAGCCCAAAATACAAACGAACCGCCAGAGAGCGAGGCGATAGGGAGAGCAAACCGCCTCACACGCGGGCAGTCCATGCATGACCAAACCGCCCCATACCCGGACGGTCCACTATGAATGTATTTTAAATATTTTTTTCTCTCTCCTGCCTCCATTATCTGTAAACGAAGTCAGAGCCCGTTTGAGAGCGATTTTACTGTTTGAGAGAGACGATTTTTTAGGCGATTTTACTGTAGCAAAAGGTATTTTTTTAGTTTCTTTTAATTATAGTCATTACTGTTATATTATCTGTAACTATTGTAACTGTTGCAATTACAGCAGCAATTACTGTACAATTACTGTTACTATGTAATTACTGTAGCAACATGTTTTTTTTTTTTTTTTTTTCTAATTAGATTACTGTACCCGTTATAATACCATATTTCTTAATGAAAACCAACTAATTGTTTTCCATTTCTTATTTTTTTTAATTTTATTTAGTCAGAAATAATTTTATTAATTAATTATTGATTTTCAACAATCTAAAGTTCTATACATTGATTATTATATAATTGAGAGTTCTATATTTATCTCTTTTTTTTTCAATTTATTCAATTTTCTTTTTAAATGAAACTCAAAAATTGATTGAATCGAATCTCAGATTGTATCTTTATCTATTATTGATGTACAATTACTGTAATACTTATAAATTATTTTTTAAATATAGTTTGTTAAGGAAAAGATGTTAGTTGCATTGTATGTGGGCGGCAAGCTACAAAAGGGTGAAGATGGCGTGCAGTACACGAAAGATGCTGCATTTGGCTTTAAGATTAATAAAAATACCACATTTCAGGCACTTAAAGAGCTAATATACGAAAAGACTGCTGTAAATCCCAACAGGTATGAAATAGAATTGGCTACACGGATTGACAACTCACGTGGGGTGGGGGGTAGACCTTACTTTATGAGGTTTCCAATAACATATGCGAATTTGTGGAGAGTTGTGTACACTCAAATTGCGGCCAGTGGGGGTCCAGGTAATGGACATATATTCGAAGAGGGTTCCCCAGGCCAGGGCTGGACCTTCAGGTTATGACAATTCAGGTTATGACAGCCATGGGTACCACCAACACTCCCCTTATGACAACCAGGGGTACCACTAGCACTCCCCTCATGACAACCAGGGGTACCACCAGCTCTCTCCTCATGACAACCAGGGGTACCACCAGCACTCTCCTCATGACAACCACGAGTACCACCAACACTCCCCTTATGACAACCAGAGGTACCACAACTCCCATGAAAATATTGAAGAGTTACCACCACCACCCAGACAGACACCCATAATCTCTAGATTTCCAACTATGCTAGAGTCAGAATCGGTACCTGTTAATCGAACTGATATTGATATTGATATTGATGTTGATGCTATTGATGCCATACCAGAAAGGGAAATGGAAACGGGGGATGAATACCAAGGGGTTTGGGAATCAGATGGTGATGCAAATGTACCAGGTTTATCCAGGGTAGAAAAATTCCCGATTAGATATCGGGAAAATAAGCATCCGGTCGCCACATTCAACGATACTATAGCTTTCGAAGAGGCAGACATTAGTTTCTTTGGTCCTCGTGTTAAATACAATCAGGAACTTGCCGAGGGCAACTTTATACAAACATAGACGAACTTGTAAAGAAAATCAATGAGACCCATGTTCATGGGAACTGGGAATGTAAAATATACAAAAGGGAGCGAACACGGTTAGTTGTGCTATGTAAAACACACCCGCGGTGCGAGTTCCGCCTTTATGCAACCCATGTGGGTTCAGGAGAAGCATGGATGATTAGGAAGTGTGGACCACCTCACACATGCAAGTCTGCGTCCACAAGGACATACCATGCACAGCTGACGGCATCACTAATTGCTAATGCAATTGAGGAGGACATTAAGTTGGATACATCGATGAGCATCAAGGCAGTGGCTAGAACCGTCAGACACAAATACAAATATGTAACCCCAAAATACAACAGGCTGTGGAGAGGTCGTGAACTTGCGGTTTGCAGAATATTCGATAGTTGGAAGGATTCATACGACTATCTAGCACCATTGCTCCAGGCCATGGCAAGTACAAACGTCGGGACCGTATATGAACGGTGGCATGGCCCTTTTTTTGATAAGGATGGAGTACTAATAGAGGGAGCTCAACAATTCAAGGGCATAGCATGGGCTTTTGGGGCTTGTATCCAAGCTGTGCCATACATCAGACCCGTTATTAGCATTGATGCATGCTTCATGTCCGGCTGTTATTAGGGGAGGCTACTGATAGCATGTGCATATGATGCTGAGAACCAGTTGTTGCCTTTGGCCTTTGCAATTGTTCAGAAAGAGAATGGTGAGAACTGTGGATTCTTTATGCAGTTTTTAAGAAGACGGGTGATTGGAGAAGGGAGGTTTTTCTGTGTGATATCAGACCAGCACAAAGGAATCAAATATGTTTTCGATCGTGAAGATTACGGTTGGTCAACACTTACTGGCCAGTGTGTGCACAGGTTGTGTATGCAACACATTGCGGATAACCTTTCGAAGGCAACCGGAAATGATAAGTGGGTTCTAGAAACATTTAGACAAAATTGCAGAAAGAAAAAACCGAGAAGGGTGGTAGAGATGACTAGCAGTTTTGCAAAGGTATATATATTTCAATTGTTTACATATATTATTGTATTTTTAGAAGACGATTTTTTAGTACAATTATTTACTTATATTATTTTATTTTCTTATTTTTCTGTAGAACATGCCAAAGGCAAATCTCTACTTAATGAAGGTCAGCAAAAATAATCCCAGAGATGTCAGCAAAGATCCAGCATACGAGAAAATATATCAATCCCGTGATGGAGGTTGGCGTTGGGGAATTATGACCACCAACGGGTCCGAGTCGCTAAATGCAGTCTTCAAGCAGAGTCGAATGTTACCCGTGGTTGCAGTTGTAGAGGATACATTCTACAAGTTAAATGCATGGTTTCAGGAACGGCGTGCTAATGCCGCATAATTAATAAGGATGAATCAGTCATTTTCAACAAGGGTGGAGGAGAAACTAAGATAACATAGGGACAAAGGTGCAACTATGACCGTGATCCCGATGGGTAATAATGGTACTGAATTCGAAGTGCAAAATCCAAATGAATACGTCCCTATCAGCCGCAAACCAGATGGCACTATGGAGTTTGTGAAAAGGGCTTGAAAGTACGTGGTTAAAATTGGAGATGCCAGGGTGTTAACCTGTACATGCCAATGACCCCAACTAAGTCACATACCCTGTAGTCACGTGATGGCGGTATGCCAAGTGAGGAACTACTGTGAGGATCACTATGTTGCTGACATGTATCGTACCGATTACCTTGCTTCCACTTGGGGTGGATCTTTCTATTCTTATCCCGATCAGCATGAGTGACCTGCATATGTCGGTGGGAGAATAGTTACTTCAAAAGGATGGATAAGAAAGGGGAGGAGGAGACACAAGCGTGTTGTAATGACCATGGACGAGATGGGTGGTAGGCGACCGTCGAAAAATCGAGCTCGCCGTTTTATTTTTGACAGGCGCATGGCAGGTATGTAGCATTGTACGAAATCCATTTATGATCTTATTATATTACTAACTGAATTGTGTTATTATGTTCAGATGCCATAAACGAGCACAACGAAAGAGAAAATGCTAAAGTTGTTGCTGAAGCAACTGGTAGAACACAATTCCCCCTCATCCGAGCCAATCATCTAGTTGCCAAGCCTATACAAGTAATGCCGCACCTGCAGTTGGTACCAGTAGAACTAGTCTCATCATTGATTTTTTGAGACGTGGTGGAAGGGGCAGATAAATCTGTTATTTTGCTTGTGTGAACTTATTTGTTTGGTTTGAACTAAGTTATGAACTTTAATTGTGTTGTTGAACTTTAAATGTAATGTTGCGCTTTTAATATGATATGTAATATTTTGATTTGTTATAATTACATAGTAACTAATGAGTAGAAATGACAAAATGTAAAGTATAAAAACATACGCACACAGATAAAAATGACGAAATGTAAAGTAAAAAAAAGATAAAAGCCAACATGAAATATAAAATAAAACAATCTCAGACATATAATACTACAGTCCCAACATCAAAATGCTACAGTCAGAATTACAACATAATAAAAAAACTCTGCAATCATTTTCGTCTTTTTCTTCCGGAGGGATCAAACCTAGTAGCTGCTACACCTTTGCCATCCCGGTGCGACTGCACGTGCCTCTGTGGACTCACATCTCCTAAGTCCTCCTCTCCACTCTCCTCTCCCATATCCTCATATCCTCCATTCGGACTCTCTACATACATGTGCTGCGTACCTTGCTCATGGATCAAATGGACCAGTTGACTGTGCATCGACCAGGCCTGTACGCTGCTCCCATGTATCTTGCTCCCAGCTTGGAGGAAATGTGGCAGGAGGCGGTGCGCCAAATAATGTAGAGACAAAGCCATCTGCAGTCTGAAATGCACTCCCACTAGCCTCGAAGTCGTGCTCCATCTCCACTCCATATCGTGGTATGTGGGAGCCAGTCACCTCTTGTGACGTAGCGAAATCTGAAGAATATTAAAATAATAAAAATTTCGAAATATTAAGTTCATCTGAATTTTTCTGAATTTAAATCTAATGCCTTGATATATTTTTTTCTAATTTTATTCTGAATTTTCTGAGTCAAGGCATTTAGAATCGAATTTCTGATTTGATCGAATAAAAATAAACCTATCCGAATTGAAATATCAAATGGATCATTAAATTATACATATGACTATATCTATATGTATATATATATGCTATAATGCAAATTTCTATTTAAATTAAGCAAGGGCTTTTCTTGAAAAAAATTTACATATATGCAATATTGGAAGTTTAATGGGCCTATTAGCAAAATTGCCAAAACTAATCCAAAACCTTGATCTTTTCTCTTCCTTTGGCCGTGACCCCTTGTGGGTATACGTGTGTGTGTGTATTGTGTGTGGTGGGTGGCGAAAACAAAGAGGAAAAGAGAGGGAGAAGGTGAGAAGAGAGAAAAAAATGAGATCCGAGTACACCGAATCGATCAGACGTACGCGAAATCGAGTTTGGAGCAAAGCACTACCACCTTGATCATCTCCTTCTCTTCAATTTGGTTTAGCAGGACAATCAGGTGAATCCCGGAATACCGAAAGGAGTTCAGACCAACCGTAAGCGACACGAAAAGTACAAAGGTGCGGGGGTTCACGGGATTTTTCCTGAGGTTCAATTAGGAATTAAATAGGACGTTTTTAAATTGCATTTTGAATTTCTGATTTCAAGCATCATCTGAGCATTGCATAACTAATTGAACTGTTTTATCTGTTGATCTGCATTCTGGTATGGTTTACCGATTGAACTGTTATTCTGATTCTGATAGAGAATGAAACCACAGTGAATTGCTACTATTATATATATATATATCACTGTAAGTGATATTCTGTTCTGCGAAATCTAGAGTATACACTAGATTTCGATTTCGGGAACCATATGCGCATTGGGGAACGACCCCTCTGAGTCCAAACCGGTTGGAATGGGGATCTGTTATTCTGTGACTATAACTGTGGTAGATAAGATTCTGTTATTCTGATTTCTGCTCTGATTTCTGGAACTAAATACTGGAAAGGATATATCTGTATGATTGGAACTGTAATGTCTGATTAAGAACCAGTCTTTTGTAAATGGTTAAGCCAAAGCACTGCAGATGAGGGTCTGATTTGATTGCACGGGGAGCGACATCTGTAGGTGTATGTAACCCTACAGATGCAGGTATGTTCTGGGACCAGTTCGGTGGAACATCTGCATGTGCTACCAGATATCTGAGTTTAATTAAGACCCAATATTCTGATATGTTTCTGATGATTCTGTTTAAAGGCATTTAAAGATGTAGATTCATTTGATTATCGATTCAAAGCTTTGCATTCATGCTTTAACTCTGATTTTAGTTCCGTATTTAATTCTGACGTGAATATCTGATAAATCCAGTAGCTTCGGCACTGAGATAAACCGCGAAAAGGTTTTTCTCACCCGTTTCCTTGTGAAACATTTCAGGAAAGAAGGACTAGAGGCTTTCGGGATCAGACAGTGAGCTATCTGAGGTGTTAGGTATATGTATGCCCTGTTTTGAGATCGTTGTACTTGTTTAGTACTTGGATCAACTTTTGTTGTATATATATCCAGCTAACCGGACTTGCGTAAATATTTCTAAACGGTTTCGATTTATGTTTTAAAATTTTATGTGCTTGCTTTATGCTTTCCATGCTATGTGTATGTATGCTTTTATGTTTTCAAAGTTTATGTTTTAAAAGTTATATGGTCTTTTGCATATATATTTTTGTTGTGACATGATATGAATTTGGAGGTTTAAATGAATACGGGTGGGATGACCGGCGTGGAGGGTCTATACTCCACGGTACCTGATATTTATAATTCTGACTAATCCGGGTAGATATAAATAAAAAAAAAAAAAAAAAAATTTTAAAAAAAAAAAATTTGGTTTTCCGATATGATAAGTCATTGTTCTATTGGTTTTATCGAATCGAATTTACAAAGGCATGTATAAAAGTTTTGAAAAGTTTCGGATCAGTTTTAAACTGATTTCAGATTTAATAAAATTGATTAAGTGTTCGGTTTGGGATAAAAACACCATTTATCTCATCGTAAATGCCTGGTGAATATATACGATCTATATATTCACGGCGATACCGTCATGCCCCTGATCTCGGGGTGTGACAGTATTGAGGTGGTATCAGAGCAATGGTTTAGACGCCTAACCAGACCTGACAGGATAAGCGACTGGGTTAAGTATGGGTTAGTAAGTAAAGATAGACTAACTGATTTGTGAAATGAACTGTTCTGATATCTGATCTGTGAACTGAACTGTTCTGATATCTGAATAGATTATGGGTGAAAGGGGATTCGCAGAAAGAGAATTTGCAGAGATCTTGCTGGCGGCCTATGAAAGGGGCCGTACCGCAAATGAAAGGGCAAATCAAGGACAAGCAGCAGGAGCCGGAACAGCTGGAGAAGAGTTCCGTCAGCTTTATGAAACATTTATGAGGTTGAAACCCCCTCGGTTTGACGGATCGGGGGGATACACCGCAGCTGAAGAATGGATCTCAGGAGTAAAAGATAAGTTTGAGCTGTGCCGAGTACCGGAAGGAAATAAAGTGGAGTTAGCTGTGCAGTTGCTGGAAAAGACGGGTAGACACTGGTGGGATGGTATAAAGATTGAATACGCGGGGGTTGCGCAAGGTATTACATGGGAGGAGTTCGAGCGGAGATTCGGAGAACAATTTCTGAGTAGCTTGCACAAAGAAGCTCTGAGAAGCCAGTTTCTGAACTTAAAACAGAATGAGAGATCTGTTGAGGATTACAACCGGAGGTTCTATGAGTTGTCTAGATATGCACCTGATGTAAAGGGGGATGTTGTGAGATACCGAAGGCAGTATTTAGACGGGTTGGATCCGAGGGTTGCACTGGCGATACATCACACTCCGGCAGAAGGGATTCCAGCTTTGATGAAGTGTGCGGAGGAAACAGAAATGTATCTCAAGAGAAGCAGGCAACAAAGCCAAGCAAGAAATGTCAGACCTAAATTTGACTCGCGCCAGCAGGCTAGTGGATCGGGGGCTAGACCACCAGCTCCTCGATACCCAACTGGAGGTCAGGTTGTACCGAGTTTCACCCCTGGAGCTCCTAAGCCATGGTGTCGCCATTGCAATATGCCACACACCGAGTCTCAGTGTCGCCGCTTGAAACAGACCTGCTTTCGTTGTGGCAGCACTGATCATTGGATTAAGGATTGCCCGAACACTTATTCGGGTTCAGCTGGAGGCAGTAGCAGCGGTGCGGGTTATAGAGTACCGCAGGGGCAAGGACGTGGAGGCTTACCGTTGATCAGGAGTCGAGGTATGGCACCGCAGCAGCGGGGAAGTAGAAATGGAGGAAGGGTGAGCATGAGAGCTATAGATGTAGTTGAGTTGCCTGAGGAGAACACCGAGATAGCACCGGTTCCTACTCAGACGGATCTGATGGCAGGTATAATCTCTATCTCGGGCTATCTTGCATATGTGTTAGTTGATACGGGTTGTAGCCATTCAATCATTGCGAGTGCATTAGTGGATAAATGTGGGTGGGCTACCGAATCGAGCGGGCGAGTATTGGACATTAATACCCCTCTCGGTTCAACTACCAAAATTGCACGAACTTGCCAAGACCTGAAGGTACGAGTAGATGGAAGGGATTTTACCGCAGATATGTTGGTTATGGATATAACCGACTATGATGCCTTACTGGGTTTTGATTGGCTAGTCGAGCATGTAGCCACCATAGATTGCGTGCATTGGTCTATTCTGTTTGGTTTGCCAGGAGGTTCGTGTGTCTTTAAGTGTAGAGGAGCCAAGGAGATGGTACCGTATGTTTCTGCAATTGAGACGAGACACCTGATAGAGTCTGGGTGTCCAGCCTACTTGATAATGGTTATGAGTACCAACATTAAGGTTCCGGAGATATCTGACATTCCAGTTGTTGCAGAGTTTGCAGACGTATTTCCTGATGAGATTACAGGTTTACCGCCGGATCGTGAAGTGGATTTTAATATCAATCTGATGCCGGGCACACTACCAATATCGAAGGCACCGTACAGAATGGCACCAGCTGAGCTGAAAGAGTTGAAGGTGCAGCTAGAAGAAATGTTGGAAAAGGGCTTTATCCGACCGAGTACCTCACCCTGGGGAGCACCGGTGTTATTCGTGAGAAAGAAGGATGGTACATTGAGGTTATGCATCGATTACCGCGAGCTGAATAAGGTTACTGTGAAGAACAAGTACCCGTTACCGAGGATCGATGACTTATTCGATCAATTGCAAGGATCCTCGGTTTATTCCAAGATTGATCTGAGAACCGGGTATCATCAGCTCCGTATCAACTCAAGTGACGTAGAAAAGACAGCTTTCCGAACTCGGTACGGGCATTATGAGTACCGGGTCATGCCATTCGGATTGACAAACGCACCGGCAGCTTTTATGGATTTAATGCAACGAGTTTTTCGGGATTTGTTGGATACAAGTGTAGTAGTGTTTATAGATGATATATTGATTTATTCCCGATCGATGGAGGAGCATGAAGAGCATCTGAGGGTTGTACTGCAAAGACTGAGGGATCACAAGTTGTATGCGAAATTTTCGAAGTGCGAGTTTTGGATGAACAAAGTGGCTTTCTTGGGGCATATTGTGTCAGGCGAGGGTTTGGCAGTGGATCCGGAAAAGATACGAGCAGTTACGGAATGGAAGAGGCCAACCACAGTTACAGAAATTCGAAGTTTCCTCGGCTTGGCCGGGTATTACCGCAGATTTGTTAAAGGATTCTCGCAGTTAGCCCGACCACTTACGGCATTACTGCATAAAGGTGTTAAGTTCGAATGGGGCGAAAAACAGGAAAGGAGTTTTGAGGAATTAAAGAGTCGGTTAGTTTCAGCACCGATTCTAACTATGCCAATAACTGGAAAGGATTACACGGTGTTTACCGACGCTTCTCGTGCGGGTTTAGGTTGTGTATTGATGCAAGAAGGCCAAGTCATTGCGTATGCATCGCGGCAGTTGAGACCGCATGAGCAAAATTATCCGACGCACGATTTGGAGTTGGCAGCCGTGATATTTGCACTGAAGATTTGGAGACACTATCTATATGGCGTCAAATGTCAGATATTCACCGATCACAAGAGTTTGAAATATGTCTTCACTCAGAAGGAATTGAATCTGAGGCAAAGGAGGTGGCTGGAGCTAATGAAAGATTACGATTTGGATATCCAGTATCATGCAGGAAAGGCTAATGTAGTAGCAGATGCTTTAAGTCGGAAAAGTCAAGTTAATCTGGCAACCGCGATCACAAGTGAAGTGCGGTTAATCGAAGAGATGAGGCTTATGAGCTTGTATGTCGGAATATCTGGAGAGTTAGCAGAAGCAGTATCAGCTCATTTGATTAAGTCTGAAGCAGGCACGAGCAAGTCAGCCGGAGTAAGTATGATAGCCGCAGTAATAGAAGTAAGACCAGAGTTACATGATCGTATCCGAGTAGCTCAGCAAGGAGATCAGAAATGTCAGAAATTCTGGGAGTATGCAACATCGAACCAAGATAGTCATTTCAAGTTGGATAGTGAAGGTATGTTGCGGTTTGACAACCGTATATGCCTTCCGGATGATTCGGAGTTAAAGACCTTAGTTTTATCAGAGGCACACGATTCTGGATACACGATTCATCCGGGAGAAGTAAAGATGTATCAGAATCTGAGACGGTATTTCTGGTGGCCCAACATGAAAAGGGAAGTGACGGGATATGTAGAGAAGTGTCAGGTTTGCCAGCAGGTCAAAGCTGATCGACGAAAATCAGCTGGATTGCTGCAACCAATGGATAAGAAGCGAGGGAAATTCGAGGTTATTGCCATGGACTTTGTATCAGGGTTTCCGAGAACAACGGGTCGATATGATACTATCTGGGTGATTGTGGACACGTTGACGAAAGTTGCGCATTTTATTCCGCTTGGACCCGATACATCGGGACGGACACTAGCTGGATTATTTCTGAAAATGTTTGTTAAGTATCACGGATGTCCGAGGGAAATCATATCTGATCGGGATACCAGATTTACCTCACATTTTTGGAAGAGTTTTCAAGAGAATATGGGCACGAAGTTGAGGTTCAGCACAGCGCACCATCCTCAGACTGACGGACAATCTGAAAGGACGATTCAGACTTTAGAAGATATGCTACGGGCCTGTGCTTTGAGTTTTCCGGGATCGTGGCTCGATCATTTGCACTTGGCGGAATTTGCATACAATAACAGCTTCCATTCGAGTATCGGGATGCCACCATACGAAGCTCTGACTGGTGAAACTTGCAGGACACCGTTGTGGTGGGGACCGACGGGTATTCATCCGTCTACTGGGCCAGAACTGATTCAGGAAGCAGCGGAGAAAACGCAAGTGATACTGAGCCGATTGAAGTCAGCTCAGGATAGACAAAGGAAGTATGCGGATATACACCGTAGACCGCTGGAATTTCAGGAAAGCGAGCATGTTTGGCTTCGTGTATCTCCGACTAGAGGAGTGCACAGATTCGGAGTTTCGGGTAAGCTGAGTCCGCGATACATCGGACCATTTCAGATTTTGAGTCGAGTTGGACTCGTGGCTTATGAGTTGGCATTGCCACCGGCGTTGGACCGGGTTCATCCGGTATTCCATGTTTCGCAGCTTCGCAAATATGTACGGGATCCGTCACATTGCATCGATCATTCCAATCTATTTCTGGACGAGAACCTTGCTTATACTGAAGGACCGATGTGGGTATTAGATCGAAAGGAGCAACGGTTGAGAAACCGAGTGGTAGATCTGGTATTGGTGCAGTGGGGACGTCATTCGGAGAAAGAAGCTACGTGGGAATTGGAGGCAAAGATCCGAGAGCAATACCCTGAGTTATTTGATGATTCAGGTATGTAATTAAGTTCAGAGGACTGAACTTATTTTTAAGGAGGGGAGAAATGTGACGTAGCGAAATCTGAAGAATATTAAAATAATAAAAATTTCGAAATATTAAGTTCATCTGAATTTTTCTGAATTTAAATCTAATGCCTTGATATATTTTTTTCTAATTTTATTCTGAATTTTCTGAGTCAAGGCATTTAGAATCGAATTTCTGATTTGATCGAATAAAAATAAACCTATCCGAATTGAAATATCAAATGGATCATTAAATTATACATATGACTATATCTATATGTATATATATATGCTATAATGCAAATTTCTATTTAAATTAAGCAAGGGCTTTTCTTGAAAAAAATTTACATATATGCAATATTGGAAGTTTAATGGGCCTATTAGCAAAATTGCCAAAACTAATCCAAAACCTTGATCTTTTCTCTTCCTTTGGCCGTGACCCCTTGTGGGTATACGTGTGTGTGTGTATTGTGTGTGGTGGGTGGCGAAAACAAAGAGGAAAAGAGAGGGAGAAGGTGAGAAGAGAGAAAAAAATGAGATCCGAGTACACCGAATCGATCAGACGTACGCGAAATCGAGTTTGGAGCAAAGCACTACCACCTTGATCATCTCCTTCTCTTCAATTTGGTTTAGCAGGACAATCAGGTGAATCCCGGAATACCGAAAGGAGTTCAGACCAACCGTAAGCGACACGAAAAGTACAAAGGTGCGGGGGTTCACGGGATTTTTCCTGAGGTTCAATTAGGAATTAAATAGGACGTTTTTAAATTGCATTTTGAATTTCTGATTTCAAGCATCATCTGAGCATTGCATAACTAATTGAACTGTTTTATCTGTTGATCTGCATTCTGGTATGGTTTACCGATTGAACTGTTATTCTGATTCTGATAGAGAATGAAACCACAGTGAATTGCTACTATTATATATATATATATCACTGTAAGTGATATTCTGTTCTGCGAAATCTAGAGTATACACTAGATTTCGATTTCGGGAACCATATGCGCATTGGGGAACGACCCCTCTGAGTCCAAACCGGTTGGAATGAGGATCTGTTATTCTGTGACTATAACTGTGGTAGATAAGATTCTGTTATTCTGATTTCTGCTCTGATTTCTGGAACTAAATACTGGAAAGGATATATCTGTATGATTGGAACTGTAATGTCTGATTAAGAACCAGTCTTTTGTAAATGGTTAAGCCAAAGCACTGCAGATGAGGGTCTGATTTGATTGCACGGGGAGCGACATCTGTAGGTGTATGTAACCCTACAGATGCAGGTATGTTCTGGGACCAGTTCGGTGGAACATCTGCATGTGCTACCAGATATCTGAGTTTAATTAAGACCCAATATTCTGATATGTTTCTGATGATTCTGTTTAAAGGCATTTAAAGATGTAGATTCATTTGATTATCGATTCAAAGCTTTGCATTCATGCTTTAACTCTGATTTTAGTTCCGTATTTAATTCTGACGTGAATATCTGATAAATCCAGTAGCTTCGGCACTGAGATAAACCGCGAAAAGGTTTTTCTCACCCGTTTCCTTGTGAAACATTTCAGGAAAGAAGGACTAGAGGCTTTCGGGATCAGACAGTGAGCTATCTGAGGTGTTAGGTATATGTATGCCCTGTTTTGAGATCGTTGTACTTGTTTAGTACTTGGATCAACTTTTGTTGTATATATATCCAGCTAACCGGACTTGCGTAAATATTTCTAAACGGTTTCGATTTATGTTTTAAAATTTTATGTGCTTGCTTTATGCTTTCCATGCTATGTGTATGTATGCTTTTATGTTTTCAAAGTTTATGTTTTAAAAGTTATATGGTCTTTTGCATATATGTTTTTGTTGTGACATGATATGAATTTGGAGGTTTAAATGAATACGGGTGGGATGACCGGCGTGGAGGGTCTATACTCCACGGTACCTGATATTTATAATTCTGACTAATCCGGGTAGATATAAATAAAAAAAAAAAAAAAAAATTTAAAAAAAAAAAAAATTTGGTTTTCTGATATGATAAGTCATTGTTCTATTGGTTTTATCGAATCGAATTTACAAAGGCATGTATAAAAGTTTTGAAAAGTTTCGGATCAGTTTTAAACTGATTTCAGATTTAATAAAATTGATTAAGTGTTCGGTTTGGGATAAAAACACCATTTATCTCATCGTAAATGCCTGGTGAATATATACGATCTATATATTCACGGCGATACCGTCATGCCCCTGATCTCGGGGTGTGACACCTCTGCATTTGTATCAAATGGGGGCAACTCATTCACGCTAAAATTGGGGTCGGCATTCCAATGAGGTGCTCCATCCTAAATTAAAATAATGTTAGATTTGCTGTATACAAAGAACTCTGCAATAAATAATATAAAGCGGCAGCTGACCATGCCAAGCTCTATCGGAACTCCATATTTATTTCTATAAGCATCCCATCATTTGGTTCCCAACACCCAGTGGTGGAACGCCCAACCTGAGTCATCATTTGCATAATTGAAAGTTAACTGAGTTAGAACAAATAATTCGAGGAAAATAGAACCATTGCGTGTGTCCTACTTTTAATATTAACTTGCAATTACTTGCAGGAGGTGGTAGCATATCATGAGCGTAGATGGCCTCTGGTTGATAATATGGATTTCGCGGTGTCTTCTGTATAACCCGCCAATTGATGTTCTCCCCAGAATCGCGCAGCATGCCAACGAGGCGGCCTTCAAAACCGCCTGTCTCCACGATTGGTGCAGTGTGCTCGAGCATTTGGCATTCTATATATCGCCAAGCATCCCTCGCTATGCACACCAGGCTGTGTCCAACTCCTCTCATAGCTGTCAACAGCTGCACACAACATGATTATGACAACAATAAGTAATTAAAATTTACACTTTTTAATTAAAGTATGTTTCAGTTGTATTTACCGCGCGAGCATTGATCAGACCCCAAGGCATGTAATTGCCAGATGAATCCATCAGTCTATGTCGAAGGTTGTCGCCATAATGGCCCGTAAGGTAGACTGACGGCATGCCCCATCTCTGATACCATACGACATATCTCAAATCCCCGGGACCAGCACCCACTGACGCTCCAGATGGCGGACTCCATAACTGCTGATCCGGATGTCGAGCCAAGCCATACTCCAAGCTAAAATGTTGTTTCCAGTCGACTTTGGGCTTAGTGTGTGCCGTACTGCAAGTAAAATTAATTAGAAAGGAGAGAAACGGTGGCATTATTAAAGTGATAATGAAATTAAGTAGATAGTACTTGTGAAACTTGTCGGTATCATCCTTACCCATCAGCGGGTTATCCGGAATCAAAGCATCCAAGCCAAACTGTTGAGACACCCGATCGGGATAGTGATACTCCACTATCCAGAAAAAAACGACTGGTCCCCGATAATACCATAGTCATGTCTGCTCCAATGTCAGTGGGCTCAGCCATCTACGCTGATACCATGTACGATACGGAAACCAATCGACATTCGCATCTCAGAGCATCTAGAGCTGACCCCGGACATAAGAAACCCCCCTGCCCGTCTCTTCATAACTTTGATGACTGCCCCATATGGCACCGTACGCAGGGCATCTGTCTGGGTCAGGATCTCCCCATCGGGGATATGGCCATCTAATAACTGGCCGATTTACGGGCAGATGTGACCACGACCAATGTTGTAGCAGAAGAAGCGGTCCAAAAATCTATTTATTCTTCACCTGAAAATTTGCTTGAGGACAAGCAAGGTTCAAGCTTGGGGGATTTTGATAAGCATAAATTATATACACATTTGATCTAGATTTCATCATGAAATAACACCAATTATCTTGTATTTATAATATAAAGTGATTAAAATATACCTAGAATCAAGCTACTGCGGTTATTTGGCTTTTCAATGCAGGAAATGATGCAAAATAGCAAAAGTACCCCCCAGTGCGGATGGATGACCCGCACTGCGGGTGGCTTCACCCGCACTGGGACAAGTTTCCTTATTTAAAACTTCTGCGAATTTCTCTGGTGCGGGTGACACTGCAGATGGATGATCCGCACTGCGGATGAGTTCTGCTTCTCTGAAACTTTCTGAATTTTGGCCAAGTCCTGAATGCGGCTGGGATCATCCGCACTGGCCTCAGTGCGTCCGCACTAGGCTCGGACTTTTCCTCTGGCAATGAGTGCGGCTGGGTTGATCCGCAGTGCGGGTGGATGATCCGCACGGGGGGGTACTTTTGCTATTTTGCATCATTTCCTGCATTGAAAAGCCAAATAACCGCAGTAGCTTGATTCTAGGTATATTTTAATCACTTTATATTATAAATACAAGATAATTGGTGTTATTTCATGATGAAATCTAGATCAAATGTGTATATAATTTATGCTTATCAAAATCCCCTAAGCTTGAACCTTGCTTGTCCTCAAGCAACATCTAAACTCGGACTACAATTTAATTCTTAATTTAATCCCCAATATCAAGTATACATTTCTTCCAAAAATTTTACGAAAAATTTGTATGATCTTGCCAAAAATTTAGAAGCTTCAACGTAAACTTTTACAAATCTAAAGTTCAACCCTTGGTTAATCATAATTCACCCCACAATTTGCTTACTCTAACTTTTATTTCCTTAAAGACTTAAAACTTGTAAACTTCGAAAATCTAAACTTATTACAAAATCTTCATACTTATTTTGCAAAAATTCTTTCAAAATCCCCCAAACTTGGAGCAGGCTTAGGTTAGAAATTCGCGGACTTCGTGTGTTAATATTTTCAAAATTCTTTTCTTCTGTTGTTGCTTTTTATTTTATGACACTATAATTCTTTATCCTTAGAACAAAACCGGTTAGTTATAACTAGTTAACCATACCCAACCATTTTAATTCAAAAGTGCATTTTGCATTGCTCTTGGTTCAACCATTCCATGACACGAACCTACATGGTTAGTGCAAACCCGGTCACTTTATCGGGCAAACTAGCGGAGCAAAGTGTCGATAACTCATTGCTACAAGTACGTCATGTCGCCGTAACATAAGCAAGCGAAATCTTAAAAAATTATCTTTTACTATTTTTCAACATTTTTGCAAAAATATCATGAATACACACATCCTTAGGCATTAATTCATACCTATGGATATCCCGATCTTTCTAAATTCGTTTTCCACATTTAAGTCGTATTTTCAGAAACAAATTTAAATCCTTAAGTTTCCATTTTCGTAAATCTTTATTTCCACAAAGTTTTTTGCCAAATTATGTGGTAATTTCTAATTATTCCAAGGGTATTACTAAAAACTCGTTAAAATTCGCATCAAAATTTATAATTTCCGCCAATCACGCAAATTTATCAAAAAATTATTGTTTTTGCCAACTTTTAACAAAAATTAAACATGATTTTATACTTTATGCCTAATTGGACAATTAAGTCCATTTATGCAAGACTCTATTTTTATAACCTCGTAAAACATCTTGACAAATTTGCAATTTCAAGCATTTAAGTTCAAAATCACAAATCCTATTCATGGTCAAGTAAAAGTCAAGGTTATAAATCCTAAATTTAAAAAAAAAAAAAATCTAAAATTAATGCAATGCAAGATACAATTTCTTCCTATCCCCCAAGCTTAAATTAAGCATTGTCCCCAATGCGTAAAAATAAATAAAAGTAAATAGGGAGAAACATGAACTACTCTATTGGCGGAAGGTGGTGGTGGTGCTACGCGGCCTCAATGCTTGGATGGAGGATCGGGAGGACGGCCTCCCCATTGCCCCATTTTGTGTTGATTTTCTCGAGGTTTGTCAGTTTCAGATGTTGCCACCGACAACGGCGCCAAAAACTTGATACGTCCAAAGGGTATGGTAAAAAGCTTTATCCTCAAATACACTTTAGGTTCGGATTGCAAGTGCACAATCCTACCGTGTAGTATATTATCGGGTATCGAACCACAAGGAGTATGGTAAATACTATGCTAACACTATAAATAATAGATTTCAGAAAATGAAGAAAGTAAAGTGCAATAAAGTAAATGAGGGGGGGTTGTTCTAACAATTCCTAATTTTTGGGTTCAATACCCAAAAGAGAAGAGTTTTAAACAATTAAAGTAAATAAAATGAAAGAAAGGAATCGGTTTGCTTTCAAGATTTAAAGATCTAGGGGTCTTTGGTCTACAATCCCTTGCTAATTCTATCTATTCGGTATTTGCTTGAATTCATGTATGATTTGACGAGGTTTCTAACCTAATATGTTATTAAGGGTCACTTTCGTGAATTAATAACATGCCTAGGTAATTCGGACTTCTCGATTAGGTTCCTCACCCTAGCTACCTAGACCATAAGATCTTGTTAGTCTCTCCTCTCCTCAAATATTGGTACTTCTCAATTAAGTTCATGACACCAATATCCGATTTGATTTGAGATGTCCTAATTAGGGTTTGACTTCACGGTTAGGTTCTTCACCAAGTCCCTAACCTTAATTTCTATAGTTCCGACTTAGATTAAATTGGTTACAATCTTAATCTAAACCTAGGGTATTTGCATTCATAGTTTGGTACTATCCTATTGATCACGATCAATTTTGGTTCTTTCGAAACCAAAACGGGATACTACAATTCAAGTACTAACTATGTAATTAACACAAATGATAAATCACAGAAATTAACAATCAATTCTCATAAAACAATCATAATAAAAACAAATAACAGAATAAAATAGAATTAAACAAGTTCATGCATGATGACCTAAACCCCTAGAGAGAGAACTACTCCCTCATGGAGAGATCCATTACAAAAATTAGCAAAGTAAGAAGAAATAAAATAAAAGAAGCAATTACACCCTTTGACAAATCAAAGACCTCTATTTTGCCGAATCTTGCTTAGGAAACCCTTCTTCCCCTTGCTTGAAAGCTTTCCTTACTCCAGAATTTATCGCTAAGTATATGTGCAAAGAGAGGGAATGATAGTGTGTTGGTTGATGTGTGGTGTGATGATTCCCCCTCTTCAATGGGGAAGAACTCTATCTTTTATAGCCAAGGACTATGCTTGATTTAGAGGCTAGAATGTGGGGTTAGTGAGTGCCCTGTTTACATTACTTTCCTGGCAAGTATGTGTAATTTTGGCAGTGAAAACGCGTCCATAAAGCGCCAAAAATAGAAAAAACTGTCAAACCGGGCAGTTATTGGCTTTCTGCGGGTCCAATGTGGATGGATGACCCGCACTGCGGGTGGCTTCACCCGCACTGGGACAAGTTTCCTTATTTAAAACTTCTGTGAATTTCTCTGGTGCGGGTGACACTGCAGATGGATGATCCGCACTGCGGATGAGTTCTGCTTCTCTGAAACTTTCTGAATTTTGGCCAAGTCCTGAATGCGGCTGGCCTCATCCGCACTGGCCTCAGTGAGTCCGCACTAGGCTCGGACTTTTCCTCTGGCAGTGAGTGCGGCTGGGTTGATCCGCAGTGCGGATGGATGATCCGCACTGGGGGTACTTTTGCTATTTTGCATCATTTCCTGCATTGAAAAGCCAAATAACCGCAGTAGCTTGATTCTAGGTATATTTTAATCACTTTATATTATAAATACAAGATAATTGGTGTTATTTCATGATGAAATCTAGATCAAATGTGTATATAATTTATGCTTATCAAAATTTAACTTAAAATAAAAACTCGGTGCTTCTTATCCAACTTTCAATAACAACGTATATTAATATAGACTTACCAGACAAGCATGACACATACCTCTGTATAAGTGGGCGAGGATAGCTCCACCACAGTTCCATCTCGATTCTTTCTCCATGTTCCTCAGCAGGGAGAGATACATAATCGGAACTGCATCACCGCTGGAATTCTCGAACATGACAGCACCACACAAATCCAGGACATACGCCCTAGTATACCTTTGATATAAAATAATCAATATAAATAATTGAGATTGTTGATGAACTACTAAGTTACTTTAAAGAGTGTAATGGTACATCATGACCGCCTCAATGTCAGTAGTCTCAGGAAATATCTAATTCTTAAAGAAGTGAGACCGGAGTGCCTTTAGAGAAATACATTACTCAGAATACCGGAACTCCTCCTCCTCCCCCCCTTCTTCTTCTTCTTCTTCTTCAATTTCTTCTGCAGATTCGTCGGATCACACCCTAACAACTCCGGTATCATCATCTGCAGGTTTGGATGGTCTGATATGCCACCTATGGGCTCGCCATCGATAGGTAAACCCCATAAGGCACTCACATCACCAAGGGTGACTGTCATCTCCCTGACCGGAAGATGAAATGTATGGGTCTCAGGTCGCCATCTCTCCGTTAGACCATGCATCAGAGACTGATCGATCTTACTCTGCAGTATAGTGGCAAGCTGATACAACCCAAGGTTCAAGAGGCATCGCTGCATTTCTTCATGGGGAACGAACGGAATCTCAGACCTGCAGTGCCTCACCGTAAGCATGACATCATCCTGTATTTATTATCAATTTGTGAGACTCAAATCGTGTCATTTTTTAGTACTATTTACATTAAGTAAATCACGTACCTCAAGAGATGCCAATGAGACGCGGTACTTAACATGATGGGTCCATAGAAGAGGACTAAATGTGTCAGGATCATGCGCACCATCTGTAAAACCGGCCTGAGACGACGAACCAACTCCAATCGGATCCTCAAATTCCCTACCAGTCGTATCCTCATATGACGACGGGCCATCTCCAATCGGATCCACCGAGGACGTGCCCGCTACACTCGGATCCACGGCATCTGGACCCGCTGCAGGCGCAGCTCGTAATCCCCACCGTCTAGATCTGGGCATACTACATTTACAAAAAAAATCTATATTAATCAACCACAATTTAAAAAATTAAAATTTATTCAAAAGTTTAAACAATTTATAAATATTTTCAACCAAATTCAAACCCTAATTGAACTGCAAATTCAAGCAATTGAAACCCTAAAATAGTTAATTATTTATAATAAACTACTAATTATATGATATTAATACATCCAATAATTATACAATAACTATAGTATATATTTAATATATTAAGAATATAACATATTAATTTAGTAATAAGAGTTAACAATCCCTAAAATAATCAATAACCACATGAAAATAATAATAATAATAAAGCTACATAAAAATTTATTATACTATGAAATTCAATAAACTTTTATATAGTACGAAATTCACTTTTTAAAATAAAAATTATTGTGAAAATCGACAAACAAATAAAATTTGCAAAAAACATAAGTATGCATATTTTTTTTTAAAAATATTGATAATTTACTTGCAAAAAAGAATGCAATTTTTAAACAAATATTCATATACTTCAAAATAATTTGTTTTACTTGAAATTAATTTGTATTGATATATACATGTGTTTCGTCAACTTCAAAATACCCTCAACATCACCAAAACTTTTCTTTGTACCCGTAACAACACAAAAATAATTTATTATAACAATAAAACTATAATATATTATAACAATAAAATTATAATATATTATAACATATTATATATGGAAACAAAATTGTGTGATTTTTTTAAAATATTATAATAATTTATTATTTTATTCTCAATCCCCTCTAAATATCCAATTTTATCTATTGATGTAATCAAATACATAACTCTTTAATGTAGTTAAATACATAATTTATCTACCTACGATTTTTTCTTAAAAAAATAAAAAATACATAACTTATCTACTGAATGACATATTTTATATAATCACACAATATATATTTTCATTTGAAGATATAAAGCTTCCTTTTACAAGCTTACAAAAAAAAAAAAATACATAATTTCCGCAATTATAATTTCAAAATTTAATCCCGCAATTCCCGCAATTCGTGACATTATACCAATTATAACAATTCTAACAATTTATAATCGAATCGAATTCAACAATTACACAACTTAATTACATTTGCATAAATTACACAATCGAATAGAATTCAACAATTACACAGTTTCATCACAATCGAATCGAACCGAATCGATTTGAACCGAATCGAACCGAATCGATTCGAACCGAATCAAACCGAATCGATTCGAATTCAACAATTACACAACTTAATCGTGTTCAATCGAACCGAAAACTTACCCGAGAGAAATGGAGCAATTGCAGTGAGGTAGAGGGCGGGGGAGGCGCGGATTCACAGTGGTGAAGGTGGCAGCGAGCGAGAGAGGGAGTGAGCGAGGAAGAGGAGAGGTGTGGCGCAACAGCGGGGGCGGGGTGGCTGGGGCGGCCGTTTTATTTCTTTTTTTCTTTTTCTTCTTCTGGTGCGGAGGGGAAACAGAGAAGGGAGAGAGGAGGAGTGGGGGTCACGAGTTGATTTAATCCATAGTGGACCGTCCGGGTATGGGGCGGTTTGGTCATGCATAGACCGCCCGCGTGTGAGGCGGTTTGCCCTCGCTATGACCCGCCCCGCTTTCTGACAGTTCGTTTGCATTTTGAGCCGTCTCAGACCCAGGCGGTTGAATTATTTAAAAAAAAAAAAGGATTCAAAGTTATTTTTAAAATTTCGTTTTATTGCATTTTGAGCCGTCTCAGACCCAGGCGGTTGGATTATTTAAAAAAAAAAAAGGATTCAAAGTTATTTTTAAAATTTCGTTTTATTTTTGAGTATTAATAAAAATGGCCGTCTGTTTTGGGAAGACACAAAAGTAACTGGGGTCGAGAAGAAACGCAGGTTTTTTAAATTGATATTTTATTCAACAGCAATGTATAGATGAAAAGAAGAGGTTGGCTACTATGCTTATATAAGCATATCCCCACATATGCTTATAACTCATTTTTGTACTTCCAATGTCCAAATGGTCGATCTGAACCGTTCATCTTGTTCTCCATATTAATATCTGCTTGGAAACTAAATTTTACATTTTTCTGAATTTTTTTACTATTTATTAAGCCACTTGAAAATTATTAATCCAACGGTGGCTGCTGATTTTACTGTTTTGTGCAGCCACCGTTGGATCAGCGATTTTCAAAGTGGCTTAATAAATAGTAAAAAAATTCAAAAAAATATAAAATTTAGTTTCCAAGCACATATTAATATGGAGAACAATATAAACGGTTCCGATCGACCATTTGGAGATTGGAAACACAAAAATGAGTTATAAGCATATGTGGAGATAAGCATAGTAGCCAACCTCTGAAAAGAAGGCGAACTGTAGTCCCACGTTTTGATAGGATAATCTAATTCAAATTATTTCAATTCTTCATAATACCCAATGAATCCAATTTCGTACCAAACAATCTCCTCGGCAAATACTAAAAATCAAACATCAGTACATGAACAATTCATATTATTAGTCTGCAATAAAAAAAAAAAGAATCCACAAAGCAAGACTACAAGTAATTATTCAGAAGAAACACACTGGAAGTATCTATCATATTAAAATAAATTACCAAATGAAAAATTGAAATTGAGAAGAAAAAAAAAAAAACTAGTCTGGAATTGTAGCCAGAGAAGGCACAAACCAACAACCTCTGGTCTCCAAGCAATGGGGCAGAGCTACAGTATCGCCACTTGCTATGTCATATCTGCACAAAAGTCCTCTCCAACCGTAAATACCATCTAGTCTATACTTCGTGAAATAGATGCAGTTCCCTCTCATCCTCCCCACACCATCTGTACTCGCACAAATTCCGTTGAACTTATCAAGAAACACTATTGAATCACCGATACTCCCCACCTTGACCCACCGGAAAGAGCCATCCTTATTGACCAGCTGATGGATATCAAAATTACAATTCTTGAAAGATTCAAACACATCATACGGTCGAAAAATTCTTAAAATACCCATACGTGATTCTACCAAGTAATCAAACCCTTTTGAATTTTTCCAACTGTTGAGCTGTGGAATTCTCTCCTCAGGAGGTGAAATTGTAAACAAGACATCAGAGGTGGCGGGGTCGATCACCATTGTGGGCCCCTCTGCTGAATCATTTACGTAGTATATTCCTTGATAGTAAACATTACCTCCTCCATTTGCACCTACTTTGCACGACACAAAGCTCCATTCTTGGTCACCAACCTTACAGCAACCTAACTTCAGAACCCTTTGGTCAAGGTGTGAGATCACTACCGTCTCTCGATTTTGAAGCAAATACGGTCGGAAAGATGACAACTTGAACGGTTCAATTGCCAGAGGTGGGAGGGATATGCTGTGCCGCGTGAAGGGGTTAAAGAGAGATAAAGAAAAATCAACTTTGTCGAATGCAATGAGGTAACCTTGTGACAGCCCTGCGACCCACTTAGTACCCACTTGCGGGATGCGGATAGAGCGACTTTCCATTGAGAAGGGGGAGTAGAAATGGAGACGACGAGTGTCGTGAAAGACGTGTTGATCGAGGAGTAAGGGCAGCAAAGAAGAACCGTCGGATTGGCGAGCGGCGGAGCGCCACCCCTTGCACACGCAGTGGAAGGAAACGAAATCGGTCGGAGAGGGGAGGTTCTTTAAGATTAGGAGGAGGAGATCGGGAGGGAAGGAGGCCCAATCGGGATTCGCCATGGCTAGGGAGAAAACCGAGATGACGAGGGTTTGGATAGATTTATTAATTTATGACCAAATAAGGAAGGTATTAAGACGAAGGTTTAGTGATGAGAACTTGGAAATGGTAGGAGAATAAATCGCGAATCGCGATTGGAGCCAAGCGAAATGATTTTGTATCACCTAAGGTAACAGAATACTTCTGTTTGGATCTAGACCGTCTAATCATTATCCGCAAAATTATTAAAGCATTTTCGTGCGTTCTACCTCTGACCGGTTTGGTTCAGATTCCGATCGGACGGCAGTGATCTAACATAAATATTTTGTGAGCTCAAAGGATATGGATTCAACCGGAATAGTCTAGGATATTCTGTTGCAGGGTTTAGTGCGTATTGTGAGAGACTTAACTATTAAACTCGGTTCATTTAGAAACTATTTTTAGTTTAATCAAGATCCTATACTATTTCATTAGGTTCAATTTGCCCTTTGTGTTGCTGAGTTGTTAATTCTATTGTTAGGTTTGCTGATGTGGCAAGATTACCGATGACTGTAGAATTCAGTGGGAATCTCAACTTTTCTAATTACATAGAAAACAAAATCTTTATTTTTATTTTATTAAAAATAAAATAAAATAATACATATTGGTATAAATTCTAATGTTGTGATGATCTACATAATTAGTATTTATTCGAATCAATTGATGTTATTTTTGTATCTCCCATATTCTTTTGGCTCATTTAATTGCGCCCTTTACCTTCAATTATAGGTTGAAGGATTTCATTTTTGAGGTCTTAGGCACGTAGATGGAGAGGGACAGAATAATTATTAGTGAGGAGAAGAAACCAGACAATTTGGTAAATAAATCAACTGTTATTTTAAGAGAATAACATGACAGTTTGGTAAATAAATCAACTGTTATTTTAAGAGAATAACATGAGCTTATTATTCTGATCTCAATTGTTTAAATTTTTTCATACATAAATGTCAACGAAAAAATAAATTATAAGAAGCATCCCGAAGTCGGCTTAAGCAGTCAATATTAAGAGAAGAGACGAGTACCATTCTTCTATTAAATAAAGTCACTCATCAAGTAAGACACCAAGTCATATTCTCGGTGAGTTAGTTTTCATTTCCTCATCTGATAACACCTCCTCACAAGCCCCATTAGACTGAACACTCATATGCCTATGCCAGGTAAGAAATGCCTTGAGATTAATACCTTGCCCTACTATATGTCCTAACTGCCCTACTAATCCGAGTACTAGTCTGACCTAGAAGCCCTACTACTCTAGCAAGCCATAGTCAATCTTATTCTTATATAGATAGGAACGTTTTCCTCAGCTTACACCTACTTGAAACGAATACCTATTTTCTTCATTAAAAAGTCATCTCTAGGTTATTAAAACTTTCCCTATTGCCTATCGAAAAAATAAATTTTATTTAAATTTCAACAAAGAGAATAAACAAACAACATATACTCTTCAGGTTAACCTATATCTCGGGGCTTTCCAGATGATGAGCTCTATTGGGCTTTTGATGTCCATGGGCTGAGTTCCTAACCCAGTCCTACATGTGCTTAAATTTGTAGTGCAAATTTTGATAGTAGGCCTGATAAAGATTGCGGAGCAAAAGTCTTTTCAGTATAAAGAAAATTCTAATCATTCATCTGTTTAATTTCATCTCACATACTTCATATACTAGTGGGCAAGTGATAACAATATGATTCACCCACAATATTAGTCAATGCGCAAAAAAAATAAAAAATAGA